>WIQG01000234.1:0-245063 GCA_014925785.1 Mycena galopus ATCC 62051
TCTGGTATTTGACTTACTCTCCTACAGATCCAAACAAATTCAGCGACCTTTCGCATTCAAACTGTGGGCGTCTTGCAGTGATTGTGGCCAAATAGCTCAGGGAATGCACGAGTGTTCGACACTGTCAATCGTAGTGTCAGGGTATCTTGAGGAGCAGACCTGACTGCTGATTTTAAATGGCCAACAGTGACCATCAAGTTGGGAGAGACCCGTCTTGGACTGCATATCTGGCCCCAAGACAGCATATCACAAGCAATATCATTTTATTCGCCAGTAATGCCCCACAACAGATCTTCTCTTTTGCTTGTGATGGACCTTCGGAGATGACACCGAAGTCACCTCCCTCCTACAAACAAGCGAGGTACGAGCTAAAGTCTGTTTGTAGTGTCTGTCTACGAGAGACTACCTCTCTCCATGCTGATGGGCTTTTCTTTCAATCTTTTTCCAATGGAGAAGTCTCAAACCTGTGTTTATGGATAGCATAACAATTTCCCAACTTTGTAGCTCATCGCAAACTGAACGATCATGTCAGGTCACCTGGCCCTGGGTTGTATTCCTCATCAACGGAAAATTATAATGTGTTGAACCAGACATAAGAATGTTTTGTCCGTACTTTTTTGGCGAAGCACCTAATACATAGAAGACCAGTGGCGAAATTTGTGTTCGAAATGGATTTGTAAGGTGAATCTGGCACTAGGTCGCCAGACAGTTTGGCCCAGTACACAAAATGGTTATGCAGAGACATTTCGTCAGGAATTTTCGGCGTGATGGTCACGGGCTGTGCCGCTTGTCGGCCGTACCCTCTTTATTTAGCATATTAGAGAGTTTGCGCAGAAGCCATATGAACCACGTTGTGGCTTTTGGGCCGTGCGCGTCATATGGCTCCACCCGCCAAATTATGACGCAAATGGCCGTCATATGGCTTCTGAAGCCATATGCCCGCTATTTTTGCGCACGGCCCGAAAGCCACGAGATGGCTCCAATGGCTCCTGCGCAAACAGGTTATTGTCCCATCGGTATGGTTCCGATTGCAGCTGAGCGGAATCCTCAAAGTATTGGAATAGGATCTGGTAAGGAGTCGTGATACCGAATTCCTCGATAGCCTGAATGAGCTCGGAAATGATAAGGGAGAGAGGTGGGGAGGGGGGGTTATTTTGGATAAATAGTTTCTGAGCCCGGAGTTCGCCGGAAATAGATCAAGCGACGATGATCTCAGATATGCTGCGACACGCTTCGGATTTGGAGTATGGCCAGATTCAACATCTGCCTTGCATTGGAAGAGGTATTTCACAAGAGTGGCCAGGTAACTCATCTTAGAGCGGAGTGTGCTGCATCGTAAGTGCGCCAGCGCAGAGACGGAATAATGAAGCACTTCGAGCCCGGGATTTTGTAACAACAGGAAGTCTGAGAGGAGCGTGAAATCCAGAGATTGATCGTCGGAAAGTCCAGGACGCGGTTGGACCCCAGCTATGGCCCGCAAGGCCTTATAGTATGTAATGCGACGACCTTTAGTCGCCTCCAGCGACAACAGCCCACTGTCGCAACTACGAAAAAGGCTTTCGATGCGTTGCTGGAAGTGCAGGTCTGGGTTTCTCATCAACATCTGGATGTAATCTTCGTATCCGTATCGTTGGTACAGTGGACCCCATAATACATCGGGGAGGCTCTCGACAAATGGCTCGAATTTGGTATCGTCTGCCAAGGACTTGACCGTCCACCCTAGTGCTCGATAGTCCCGAAGGAAGCGTCCCACGGAATATTCCGTCGCCCCCTGAGACATGGCTTCCACAATAGTACTCGTTGAAGAAGGGTCGGCTCGGGTCCCATTATCCTGGAATTGGCAACTTACAAACTCGTCAGTCAGTCCGTATAATCTTGTTCGTTAGTGTCATATGATTGCTAATATTCGTCAGTGCCGTCGATCCTCGTCATTCTGTCGAGATGTTGGTGGCAATCTGCTCAGTTGACAAGATGTCTGCGATGTCACTGGCCTTCGCGTACAGACCGCGTACCCGCGTACTTAACGGTCACGTGGGATTCCCGTTCCGCGCGTCGCGTCAAGAGGTCCGTGAATTTGCCCCATTCATTGATAACCAGCTGAAGACACCACACTGATAATCTTCTATTTGGAATGTGATTATCTGGGCGATGTGTGCGGAATGGATCACTTTGATCCAATATCGAAGGTCCCGGTAGTCCGTTTGAGCACGGTATTGAGGGCCCAGTGATAAAAGACTACAAAAGCGTACCCAAAATGAAACTCAAAGAGCCTGGCACATACTGCAGCGACGACCTAGTGCAGAAAAATTCCGAGCCCACCTCTCTGCCACAGAATTTTCAGTATCAAGAGCGCGGATGATGCCGTCATGAGAGAAAGAATCACCAACAATTTTTGACGGTACAGATAGATTCTTGGTAGTATATACTACCTTGGCACCGATTTACATATATTAGCTTCCAAACCCACCGGCACGGCCGATGAATCCAGTCGGGAGCCTGCTTTTCTATACTAGCCATATGAGCTGTGGTGTTTACTCTCACGACAGAATCACCGACCCTGCGAGACCATGCGGGCTGAAACTGGATAGTCCATGGCATCGTTGTACCAACTTACACATCTTAGCTTCCAAACCCACCGGCACGGCCGATGAATCTAGTTGGGAGCTTCCTAATCCAGCGATATGAGCTGCGGTGTTTGCGTCTCCCAGCACAATCACCGACCCTGAGAGACAATGCAGGTGGATTTTTAATGGTCCTTAGTATTCTTATGACAACTTTCACATCTTAGCTCCAAAGCCCACAGGCACGGTCAATTGATCTTTCTAAATCAAGTCGAGAGGTTGGTATCCTAATCCGGTCATGGGAGCTGCTGTATTTGCGTTGGATGGCGGGATCGCCGACCCTGGGCGACAGTGCACGTCAGTTATGAATAGTTCATAGTATCCTTTCACTAACTTCCAAAGCTTAGCTCCAGAACCCACCGGCACGGTCAATGAACCGATTCCCGCAGTACTGTACAATTTCATTCAATTTGGCAGTCACGCATCACGCCCATTTTTTTTTTATTGTGGCAATAATTTTTTCTCAATTTATCCGAATTCTTTTAGATTTAATTGTACTAAAATTTCCGGATTAGTGCCGAATTGATTGAAATTGTACAGTATTCTGCCTGAAGGTAGTCCGTTTTTAAGCACGGGGGTCCGATCAGGGTAGAAGCTTGTTACATAATCTGCACCGCCACATTGCCTTGAAAGCTCGACGGGGGCAATACCAGACACTTTTTCTGTGTGTTTTATTGGCGAGATATGTTTTTAAAAAACTGCCCTACAGGTCCTCAAATTTATTTGAGCTTTTTGGATGACATTTGAGGTTGGTGGTTCAAAGTCACATGGGCTGACCCAGTCTCTCCTAGACAGACACTACAAACATTTTTATCTCATACCTCAATTGTTTGTAGTCTGTTGATTACATCAATCACTTGATTGCTGGCTGTTATTACCAATCTTCGCGTGACATCACATGTGTGACCAAGACACGTCGCGTCTTCTTCGCTTCCACCACCTTCTGCCAGCCCAACACGTGTCTTGCCTAGTCCTCTGTCTACTCCGTGTACAATGATAAGCCGTGAATTCGCCAATGCCTGAAATTTAACATTTTCTGGATTTACATTACAGATACATGTACGTCTGGGTCTATGATGATTCCCGAGTCAGTAGACCTGGAGCTATACACTAAAACCAAATACGGAACCGGTTGCGGATGAGCATCCAGAAAACACATATACTGGGTGCCTCCGACTAATAAGCCATCGGTTCTGGATCTGACTGTCATCTGTCCGTCGGCTCGGTCAGTCGAGACTGCATTTTCTCAAATTCTGTCAATACTCACTCGCGCTGTGCCTCAGGGTCCGGACTTGGTTCCCCTGGCCCACCGGCATTGTACACCTCCAGGTCCTTAGCATGTGTCTCCTCACATTCCTTCTCAAGCCGCTCCCTGACATCTTCGGGCTCCGCTCTCAACATCTCCTTTGCCACCTCGCAGCAGCGCTTCAAGTGTTGAGACCCACCCTCGTGCCCAAACTCTTCTTTCCAATGTGTCGCGACCGCCTCACAGAACTCAGGATGGTGCATGTAGGGGCGCCTCGGCGGCGTGGCATCCTCTTCCTGGCGCATGCGCGAGAGATGTGCGAAGAACGGGTTTCCCACAATACCCATTCCGCCGGGGCGCTGACATCCATACCACCGTTTGATTTTCTATAATCTCATCAGTAAACAGGTTTCTGTAAAATTCATCCAAGGACGTACGGCTTTAATCTCTGGTTGAATCTCACTTTTCTTCGTCTCCTCTTCCGGTGTATTGAGGCCCAGAGCCGCGAATGGGTCATTCGAAGCCCCTTCCACAGGCTCAGACACGGGGGATGGGTCCTCCTTTAGCGGTAATCTCCAAGGAAAACAGCTCCAGTACTCCACGAAAAGTTTCGCCCAGAATGCTTGCAAACCCTCTGTCTTCGAAGTGCTTCCCCCCTTCTTTTTGGCTGCCGCGATGTACCCCTGAATGTTCTTGGTGAGAAATTTCAGGTGTTCCCCTACAAAGTCGCTTGCTTGACCGCGTCTTTTGGGAGGCGCATTGTCGTTGGTCGCGTCTTTCCCGTTTTTGTTTTTGGATTTATTCACCATAGGAACCGAAGGAAGGTGGAATTCAAAACCGTTGCCGGTATCCCAGAGTTCAGACGAGTTGAGACGAGCAAAGATTGTTGACGAGCCAATTGATAGCGTGGAATAATCAAGCAAAGCGCGTTGTTTGCCCAAGTTAGCAACACAAGGTTATTCTCAGACTCCTCTTTGATTTTTTCATCCAAGTCAAGCTGGTCGAAATCGCTCGAGTTCGATAATAGATAATATATAAACATCGCACATTTTATTACGGTGCTACTGGAGTGCTACTTCAGTCCAAGAAGTACGACAATTATACAAAGGAAGAACACTACATTTCAAGATGCGCGGTATATATATACTATAAGATCGTCTGACGGTACGCATGACAGTCCAAGGTAACAATGGAGGAGCTAGCGAACGAGACATGTGTAGAAAGCACAAGCAGGAGGCAAAGGAACGCAATACGCAGAGGATAGGACTGTGCGAGAGGCAAGGAATAGACGTCCAAGAAAAAAACGGGGGGGACAAGCGCGTCAGGGAGGGGAACTAGTCCTGCCCCTCGAACGGCTCCCCATACATCCACGCGAGCACGCGGAGCGCGTTCCGCGAGGCTAAAATATGGGGCTCGGCCATCCCCAAGCGTCTCGCCGCCGCGTGGCTCGGATAGAACACCGCGACGCCCCGGATCCCAAATGTGAACTCCAGCTCAGGTGCAGGCTGCGGGGCGGGGTTGGCGGGTGGCTGGACGGGGGCATGTCCCCGCGTAATGAGGACCGACTCCCTCGGTGCTCTGCCCATCTCGCTACGTGCCGGGGTTACGAAGACGGTCCCTAGATCTCTTCCATAATTTCCCCACTCCAAGACTAAGGGTCAGGAGTCGAAAGTTCATGCTCCCAGTGACCCTTCGTCACCTTCTTCGAAAATTCGTAAGAAGTGAGAGGTGCGAGTCAACCATGACAATCTATTCGTAATTGTTAGTTGTGAAGGAATATAAGCCTCGTACCAGTTGTATGGGCCACCTGAATCCTTCTCAACTTGGAGTTACTTGACGCAGTTGAACAAAGCAAGTAAGGATGATTGTTAAAGGTAAGTGTAGTTGAATACACGTGACTACTTACAGTTAATGACGTGTATCTAGCGACTGTAAGCGATACGTCCGAGACTAATAATAAGGAAATATTGCGAAAAATATAGCTAGGGATTCATAACACTGGGGGCAAAACCCGAGACATATGGAATTCATATGCCTTACAGGCATGTCCTTCACATGTGGTTAATCCGTATGACAAAGGTGATTGACACCTTTGTTCCCTGGATCACCCACATGCAAAGGACATGCCTGTAAGGCATATGGATTCCATATGCCTCGGGTTTTGCCCCCAGTTTAAGTCTGTGGATATGAGAGGGATTCCTTACACACATCACTCTACCAGTAGTGACTTGGCCACATCAATAAACCTCTGCTTCAACGAGCTCCCATCCTCCTGATCTTTCAATTTGTCTTTACCAAACTCAAGAAACTTGTGCACGGCAGCTGGGTGCCGAAAGTCACGATTGGATTTCGACAGGAAGAATAAGTAGGCTTCCGCCTGGTTATTGCTCCAGAACTCTTCCTCGTAATGAGAAAATGTCAAAATTTGGGAAAAGTCAAATCACCCTAGGTCGGCTTTGGGGTCCAGTTCGCTATGAATGCGGAGCAGTATCTTCAGGGTCGAGGCGAATGGAGTCCAATAACCATCATCACTGAATTCCTTAATGTTCCGTAGAAATACGGCTTCATGGCCTTTGAGAAGCCCCAATACCACTTCCTCATGATCCCAGAACTCCCTATATCCAGGGCGGCCATTGTATTCTCGATTCCAGGAATGCCCAGAGGAGGGATGATAAACACTGCTCAAATTCCTCCATGTGGACTAGATTGTTGCTGTGAGTTTGGCAAATGTTTCCGCGGGCCCTGAAATATCGAATTTTCAGAGTGCAGGGTTTGCCATAGTCTCGTTCCCGCCGTTATAGAGCGCGTCTTAGACAGAGTAGCATTCACGCGGGGATATTAAATTGACAGCTGATTGATCCGGGACAGGCGTTTTGATGAAATTTGTTGGCGGAAGACGGCTCTATAACGTCTGGTGCAATTCTTATAGACAACGGGCGATCGAGTCACGCCTTCATTCATCCTCGCTCAGCCCAGCTCCGATAACTTCAAAATCATGATGAATGTATTCCTGTGAGCTCCCCCACCATTTTAGTATACATAATCATACCATTTCCGTTGCAGATTTAATTATTATTGGGCTTGCAACATAACCGGTTCTCTGCTTCACACATAAACACACCTTCCTTGGGACTTTTTTGTGTGCTATGATGTACATAATTGCATTGTCAAAATATCTGAGGATGCCTCTGATTTTTCAAACTCCGGGAGCAGGTGTATACCTGAAATTGAACTCAAGTTCACTGTGTCACGCCCGTGACCAGATAAGCGATCCCATGGCTACGCTATGAACTGCACCAGATGTTAGGGTGCGCTTTCCGGGGCTCATGTACTATGTCTGGGGAGAAAGCGCGGAATTCAAGTTATTCAAGTTGAGAAAAGAAAGAAAAAAAGGGGAAAAGAGGGAGAGTATCAATGAATCAAAGAGAATCATACCCGTGAGAGCCGGACTCTCAAATGCTCTGTCAGCTGCGCCAGACGATTGGCACATCTTTGAATTTCGGCAGCGCGTGGATTGTTCCGAACATTCAAGTACCAAGTCCCACCGGCCCGGATGGCGTAAGTCCCAGCTAATCAAATTCAAGAGCTTTGCGTTGTCATCCGGCGCCTGGTTCGGCATCCGCTGCCGCAACAAGCGCTGTCTTTGCTTTCGTCACTCTTTGGCATCAAACTGCTCTAAATATCGACTTGGAGGATCTTGAGAGACGGAGAGGTGACACAAACACAGGGGACTTTCTACATCAGTCTGTGGTATATTGGAGATTTGGGGCTCAGTCCCACGCGGAGTCTACTCCAGGTGAAATACTTACTGCTGTTTGCGGAACATGGGGCGCGCGCAGATTTCTGTCACTTTTTTGATTCCAGATTTCTTTTCCCTCTCGCGACGTCAGTTCTTATGGGATTGCCATGAAACCGGTTGCTTTCAATTCCTAAGGCCTGAATGCAGTGCATAGGGCATTGAAACCATTTTTAGTATCTATATTTGATCTTTGGTGCAAAGTTCGCACTTTTCAGCTGTCGACCCTCTGACAACGTAGTGGGTGCTCTGATACCTCTAAGATTTTGTCTAGGAGGTTTTGGCAGCACTAGAAGTTGCAAAACAGACTCTGATTTAGGAAAATCTGATGGGAAGTACGCGAATGAGCAGAATGAAGTCTCATCATATCAAAGTTTGAAAGCCAAACTGTTGACCCTGCCCCAAGAGAATGGGTAGCAGTTCAGAGCTGATTACTTTATTTGACAATGTTCTTGGTCTATACTATTGAATTGTACTCTTGCTTTTACGAGAAATATACAGGGGCTCCGGAATGAGGCTTGCAAACTCAAATCAATCTGCGGATCACACTATCAATCCCGCACTGGCCTCCTTTGATCTGACTTTTGGGGCTGTGTTTCGAAGCAGTTCTTCCCTCCTGACATTGATATTGCATTAATAAATGCATGAAATATGTCCACATGAGATAAATCAGCCTGGTTACACTAGCTATCATTTTCAATGAGGGTTACTGAATTCGGACTTTACCTTGCTCTTGGGGAGCATTTTATGATTTTTGTCCAGAGAAAAGTATCCACTGCAGTACCTTCTATCCAGAACACTACTGTCACAAAATTTGGGAACCCTCCAAGCTCTCATTCAAGTGCTAAAAGGTAAACAGTTGAAGTCATGTGCAAGTCCCACATTTGAGTTGCTGAGCATGGCCCTTCTCTTTTTCATCATATCTGTGATTTAAAACAAGGGGTACAACATTTAATTACATAAATTACTCTCAAGTGATCAGCTGCCGCGTGCCTCCGTGGCATTCTCCCGTTGCAAAGTATGTTCTTCTCTCCGATCGCGTGCCCTGCTTCTTGTCAAAGGAGGGTGCCCACACATGCACCACTTCTTGCCCCCCGAACCCTTACAATCATGGCGCTTGGGACAAACGGCCTCTACGCACAGAGCACAGCATCTCGGCGCTTTGGCCTTCTGAGTTGCAGGACCTGGTGTAGGCATGGAAGCACCAGGCAGCAGCGCCTGTTGCACAACAGGCTGAGTTTCAGGTGCAGTCAACTGCGCTGGCTGCAGGGGCACATGCTGTAATGGGACTGTTGACTCCTCCGTCTGCACCGCATTTGCCTCCTCACTTGGCATTAACAACTCATCGGATCCCATTCCAGGGAGCTGTAAGTCAACTCCGTCATCAATATCTTCTTCTTCAGCCATCAGATTAAAGGATCTTCTTGGAACATTGTCCCCTAAAATAAATGTACTCAGTGCGGATCCTGCAGAACAAAATATGGCTAGTCAAACCTGGAATAGAGAGATCCAGTTCTCCATCGGGAACAGCCTCAGGTAGTGGAATAGCAGGAAGAGCATGAGTATAATTATCGTCTGAATTGAGGATGTCGAGAAGTGGCTTCCGAGCAGTGAAATTGATGCCAGTGGTCAGGGTAGAGCGCTCCGATTTCCAGAGAATGGTTTTTTTATGGTGCGCCTCAAGCTGCTGAGGTAGCTTGTAGTAAAGTCGAAGGTTGGAGTCGGTTACTGAGCGTGATTGGGCATCTACGAGTTCGTTCCAAAACTGCGCAAGCTTGAGAAAGTCAATGTTCTTCCAGTGCTTGTGAGGTGGATAGACTTTGTTTCCCTTTCTGAATTTTGCGTGGTTAATGTGTGCCTTGGAAGTGAGGTACTCCTGGTGCGTGTGCACCGGAACCACCGCCGCAAGAGTTCGCTGGCGAAGTTGGAGGTAGCGGTACCGGTTTACGGACTTGGTAGACAGATGTGTCAGAACATGGACTGGTGTATCACGATGGTGAGGTAGACCAATGACGTGTGGGCGAGGAAGTGTTGTAATTTTAAGGTTTTCAGCAAGTGATTTGGATATAGGGAGGATGCCAATGGTTTCGGACGTGGCAATCCGAGTTGAGAGCACACGGGGACGAGGGAAAGAGGGCTTGCAGCCCACTGCAATCGCAAGTTCAACAATTTCATCTCTGACCCAGAGCGCATAGTGTCCGCGATACTTTTTTCCCGTACGATTATGAAACCCGACCTAGTAAACAAAATGAGACCCAAAAGGACAAGGGAAAAAAATCAAGTGCATACCCTTGTGTTCCGACGTAAGATCCAGTTAATTAAGATGCACTCCGCTAATTCCGGAGATGCTCTCAGTGAGCCAAAAATGCGACGAACGACCATGTGAAATCCGCCCTCCAGTGAGTTTGTTCCACGCACGATGCGGTAGATGTTGAGCCCATCACGGTCCTTTCCATTAAATAGTAAAGCGGGATGCCAGGTGGATCGGAGAGGTAACCCTCTCGTGCGGTTTGAAGGAGATGCTGTACCATCTCCTTTGCTTCTTCTGAGAAGAAGGGGCCGTTGGTTTTTTTTGTTGAACACTGGATGTCCTGGTAGGCTTTGAACAATTTATCGAGTCGACCCAATAGAACAGTGCGTCCGGGAATGTAGCGGCGGATACGGCGATTGAGGGCTGAGGATTTTGCACGCTTGTAATACTCCCAGTCACCGCCATTCTTTTCAACAACAGTACGGACAGCGCACTCGTCGGAATGGTCACGGATAAATATGGCCTCGCTGAAGTCGTGTGCAAATGCTTTGAATGCTGAGTGTTTTTTAGACAGGAGGCGGAGGAGTCGGTCCATATAATGAAATGCGTCGTCAAGGACACGGCTTGGAAGCTTCTCTGACTGCTGCATTAAGGTGAAGGTACTTTCAATGCGTTACATCAGTGTAACCACGGAAGTGTCCTAGGATATGGGTATGGATGAACTTGGGTTAGGAATGACACCGTATTGCGCACCTCGTTGATGCTATCATCAAAGAATGTGTTGTTGAAAAAGCTGTTATCAATTCCGGGCATCTCATCGAGGTCCTGGTTAAGCTGTCAAAAAGAAATCCAGCAGTCAACAGAACTGATAAATACCGGACTGCCCTCGAACTCAGTGTCCTCATCAAAGTCGAAGCCAAAATTCTCATCATCGTCTTCGTCGGACTCCTCGGATGTGAAGATGTCCATGTCCTTCTCAGTTAGATTCTCAAACTCGATAGTGGCAGGAGGTATTGAAGGGGTAAATTCGGGAATATTTTGGGAGATGTCGGGGGGAGCGGGCACAGAAAATGCGCGGGAGACAGTTCGAGATGGAACCGGAGGATTTTCGCCACGAGAAATAAGTTGAGAGGTGCTTACAACTGCTTGTCCGCCATGTGCAAAGATCCATTCAATTGTTTGATTGCGCAACTTGTGGATCAAGCCTGGAATAAGAACCTGCAGAACACTGTGAGAATAGTTGACACAGGGAGTTTTAAAGAGCTAACCTTGGAAATCTCAACCAGAGAACGCGACACACTCACATTGATTCGCTTTGTGAGTCCATGGTCATCCATAGCCGCGTCAAGGTAGCCAGGATGGTGGCCAACAATTGTGCCTTCTGCAACTGGCTTGCATGCTTGGATGAGAGTTACGCGCTGGCCATGAGCCACTGATTGAGTGGGCTGTAACGGCAAGCCGAGAGAATCGAGACAACTGAGTGCAAGATAAATTTGCCACTTGCAGTCAATCTCACGAAACAACAGAGTGTTCCGCTCCAGGGGCGCGAGTGACCAGGGGTACAAGAGATGGTAGGGAAGTGAGAAAGACTTTTGGAGAACTAGACCCGAAAGTGCAGAAAGTGATGCTGACGGGTCATCAACCACCCCTTTGAGTTTGGCATACTTTCCCAGGTCGAGGATTGGCGCATTCTTTGCCTTTGCAAGGGTCGCAATCTCAGGGAGCGAGAATGCGTCCGAAATTGTTTGAAGGCTCTCACGTATGGAATGTCCAATTTTGATGATTGAGGGGTTGGTGAGAATTGCTTGCAAAGAAGGCAGAATCTCGCTCCGTGATGTCAGAGCCGAAACCTAGCTATGAAATTAATGTGTTTGAATAGAGCATGCACAAATATATACCTCAAATACTGCAATCATATCCTGTGTTCGGAGCTGAACCATTTCCAGATGAGGGGACCCTTCTTTGCGGGGGCAAGTCTTGACGGCAAGTGCAATCAAAGACAGCGAAGAAGTTGGAGCAATGATATCGACAAGAATATCACTTGCTTCATCCTCAATCTCCATGGAATCAGAGATAATGGTGGTCGGGATTCCAGGAGTTGTTTCAAGAATGGGAAGGTCTGTTCATTGAGTAATCGGCTCCACATCTTTGATTAAGGAGCTGTTGAGAGACTCGTGAAAGGACCGCTCAACTGAACAACATCAAGTTAGCCACGGGAGAGAGAAAGAGAAAATGAGTCGCTAATGTTGGGGTGAATCTGTATAAAATATTTTGGTAGGTGGGTGACCAGCTTTCTTCAAGCCTTCTTGAATACGCTCAAATAATTCCTTCACAAAGGCCAATGACTTGGTTTGAGTCAAGGAGTGTGCTCGAACCTCTTCAAACTCATTCAGAAGTGTATATGCAGCAATGAAGAGCTGTTCCCCCTTCAAGTCGCCCATGTACTTGAGAAGCTGAAATAAAATGGGGTCAGACTGGTATTCATAATGTTCGCAAAATATTAACTAACCTGAAATGTATGGTCTCCTGCAGCCACAGTCAATGACAATGATGCAATAAATCGTTCAATGAAGATCCGATATGCTGAAACATTATCTGTGAAGAGTCCCTTCAGATAGGGGATCGATGGGGGCGATGCCGCATATCCTTGCGGGTCATCAAATGCAGAAAATGATTTAACATTGGTCCTTCTATAAAAGTCTGCGGCAGAAAGATACATCAGCTCCCCATCTGCATGAAAACGGTGCTGGATCTCAGAAACTAGTTCCGAAAACGGAGCAGGACCGAAGCGTGCAGCAAATGTATTTGACATCTGTGCCATCATGAGTTTTGAAACAGCACCACAGGCAGATATATATGCTACGGAAAGTTGAGGTTGAGCAAGTCAGGAGATGGATTCTCGGAAACCACATACCTGGGAACGCCACCTGCACAAACCGCGGAAGCCGCGCAATGATGTGGGGATCGGTACCCTGGTGGTTGGTTCCACATCCTGGTAAATCTTTCCGTCGGTCATCGCAAATGAACCGATTGGTCAGAAGGAAGAAGTCTGTTGGCATTGCACGAACACGGCGTGCTATAGGATTGTTGTTGAAGCCTTGGAAAAACCATTAATCAAAAGAAAGATAAATTTGAAGTGCGAGACAGACCTTTGCGAGACAGAGGCTTACCACAAGTACATTTGAAATGGTCAGGATGACCGGGAAGGAAATTTGGCAACCACACAAATATTTTGCGGTGATATACAGTAGTAAGATCAAGACTGCGGCCAAGCGCAAAGACGGGATGCGGAGGCCTATCATAAAAATCACCCCCTTGATAACAGAGAGGCTGTTCGTGGGCTTTGATTTCATCTGCAATTCTTGTCTTTGTGGCGTGCAACTGCTTCGAAATCACAGACTCTTCATCACAAAATGCAGCTTCCTCTGCATCTAAATTTTCCTCGTCCTTCTCCGGGGAATCTTCGACGAGGCTTTCATCAATCAAGCGATCCCCTGCAGCAATATCTGCGTGCTCATCATTTTCCTCAATGTATGCAAGTTCTTCATTGAGCTGTGCAAGATCACCTTCGGAAATTGGTTGCGCACGGGCGCCTGTTTGAGTGTCAATTGATGTTAATACAAAATTTGATTAACATACGGAGAGTTGTAGAAGCAATAAATATCGGTGCTGTCTGCGTACGGGGAGGTCCGAGTGCGGACCAAGTTGATCTCCCCGAAGGGACCAACGGATTGCCAAGAGGAACAGGAGCATTGGTGTTACGAGGAAGAAAAAATGGCGCGATTGGGCGGTGAGAGCTGCTGGCCTGGAACGTAGAAGTCCGGGCTTGTACCTGTTGTGGAGGGATAGGTGGACGGCCGAGAACTTGAGATTTGGCCTCATTACGAGGTCTTCCAGCACCCTGCCGAGCACCGCCGTGATTGCCTTTAGATTCTTTAGGCTTCTTGGTCTTTGTTGAATTCCTTTGTTGACCAGATTTGCCGTGAGGGGCAGCCATTGCCGCTAAGTAAGAGAGACACAACGTGCCTGCGTGTGTGGAGTCACGCGTGACACACACGGTTACGGACCGAATTCCAGACAGATGGTATCTCCGATCATTCACATCACAGCCACATAACCGGACAGATGACGCCTGGGATCATTTGCATCAAGATCATCAGTCATGGGGGTGTCTTAAGTACTTAAGCCTCCCCTGACATTAACCGTTCTTTAAGCAAATGGCTCCTCGGCTGTGCCATTTCCCCATATATTTGTGCTCTTTCCTTCCTCCTGTGTGGATCCTCTGTCTTTAACTCCTTTCGTACCAACTTTTGCTGCGTCTTTTCTCACTGCGGCCCGTCTCGTGGTCAACCGTCGTCCCCATTTGTCCCAAGGATTTCTCAATTAATTAACCGTTCTTCAATGATTACCTCGGCGATTCTTTGTATCTGTGTGGGGTTTGCTCCATTTACTATTCATCCTTTCGTCTACCTCAGGTACCTAACCATACCTCAGGTACCTAACCATACCTTATTCATTTCGGCGTCTACGAGGCTGTCCAGAAACCCCATCCAGTTCAACAGCTGATATGTGCGCAGTTGTTTCTTGACAGCCTGTAAAGTCTCATATTGGACTACGGACTGCGGCATCAGACATTGTTCTGTGTTTGAGCTGCCCAAATCAGTGTGTTTTGGTTTCAGAGCCAGCTGCGATCGCCGCATCAACGCCAGCGCTAATGTACCTCTTAAACGAACCCTCTGCATCAATATTTCTCTCTCTTTCCCCCTATCGCCAACCATATCTCTACTACCCTGCTGCCGCGGTGGCAACGACGTTCTCACCCCAACCTTCAAGTTTTCCGGAGCCCTTGCATCAATATCAAGGACCTCAAGCTTTCTGCTGCAAGACCTCTTCGAAAAATGCGTCTCCTGGGACTTTGGCCATCGTCTTCTGGCCCTACACAAAATTATGAGAACAAAGGTGGTCAATACTCAGTCGTACAGCAGATCTCGGTCCACGCTCTGAGGCCGTCCTGAATATCAAAGCCGCGCTTCAACAGGATCCTGAAACTCGAGGGTTGTCTCACCATCCTTTTGGCAAAACCGTACGCAGGAACTTACCCTCTTCGTCCCTGGCTCTCTACTTTGTTCATGGTTGCCAGGCTCCATTTATCTCGCCTCCCGGGCCGCCAGAATCGACCGTGATCTGCGCATTCACTCTGTCAACAGCGTGCATTTCAACTATCTTCTGTTGTCCCCGTGCTCATTGATGTTCATTGGCCGAACAGGCTCCCGTGTTTTGTCCCGAAACACTGTGCATGAACATGCATTGTTTTCGTTTCCCTCAATATTTCGCTGAACTGCTCACAGTTCGCCCGCCTATGTCCTCTGATCCCGGCAGATGTATCGCTGATGGCCAGTGAATTTGTGCATTTCTCATTCATTCATTCATTCATTCATTTCTCCATTTGAGTGCTGCGGGCCCCTTGGGGCCCATGTCGCACTTTACAAGATATCCAATGTAGTTTATGGCTGGCTATGAGTGTGTATATTGGGTGGGGTGCGCGCGTGTGTGTGGGAAGTGGGAGAGTGCCGCGGGGGTGACTAAAGTATATTTCGTGGTGTGGTTGTATGATAATAAGAAGTTAATGCTGCGTATGCTGTCTAAAGAAAGGGAGATGTCAGGGGAACCGCCCGTCCGTCCGTCCATCCGTCCGTCCGTCCGGCTCCGGCCCATCGCACTGCCCCGCTTCCTCGTCCGATCCTTCGTCCGGCCTCCGGACTCGCACCCCAGCCTGCGCCTCCATCCGGAACGTCACCTCCCGTCCCTCCGGACTCTGTTCCCTTCCGTCCGTCCGGCCGCTCTCACTGGCACGTGCTGTGTGATCAAGCTCGAGACCTCTGCCGATCCCTCCGGACACGTGCTACTGGCTAGTACTTAAAAAACCTCGCCTAGCGTGAGAATCCTCATCCTTTCTTCTCTTCGGATTCTCCCGCTAGGTGCGTATTCTAGAAACATGTATTTAGTACCATTCAATTGAGTTGCTTCGGATTCTCCCGCTAGTCTCCCGCGCTCTGCGCCGAGCTGAGGTTGCCCTTACAGCAGAAGAAAGGATCTAAGGGATCAACTGGTCAAGATTGCGAAGTTCGGTGTAGACTCGGACTCGGACTGCTACGCTAGCGCTCCGGCCTCCCCGACTTCCAACCTCGACCCCTCCTCCTTGATGGACGCTCCGACGCCCGGAAGCGGGTCCGCGCCACCCGAGCTCCCGGATGTTTACATCCCGGAACCGGCTGCCGACCCCGAATCCCGGCTGACCGCGGTCGAAGGCTCTCTCGCAAACATCGAAGCCCTACTCCTCCGCGTTTTACACAACAACCAAAATCCACCCGCGACTGCCCCCGTCCCTGCCGCTCCGGCTCCGGCGGTGGGTCCAGACTTTACCACCCTCACCCCCGCAGCAAAATCGGTTCTCCGACCGAACCCCCCCGGCCGTCTT
The DNA here is from genome assembly GCA_014925785.1 of Mycena galopus ATCC 62051. Taxonomy (NCBI): domain Eukaryota; kingdom Fungi; phylum Basidiomycota; class Agaricomycetes; order Agaricales; family Mycenaceae; genus Mycena; species Mycena galopus. The sequence continues at coordinate 16,393 of WIQG01000234.1, forward strand.
CGACGGCGACCGGACCCAAGGACGGATGTTCCTCCACTCCGTCCTCACATACCTCCGACTGGTTCCGGAAGCCTTCATGGTCCACGGACAGCTCGTCGAGGAAAAACTCGTGCGGTACGCCATGTCCTTTATGGCGCGAGACGCGGCCGGACGATGGGCCGAACGACAGTCCGCAATCGTTCCGTTCCCATTCCCGTCCTGGGCGGAATTCGAGTCCGAGTTCCGGCTCCGGTTCGTCGAGGAAAACGAGCAAGACCAAGCTCTCCTCCGGCTGGAGACCCACAGCTACTACCAGGGCTCCCGCGACGTTTACCGGTACACGGACGACTTCGAGGAACTCACCGCCACGGCCGGGTACACGGATCCGCTCGTCCGCGTCACCAAGTACCGAGCGGGGCTCGACCCGAGGATCAACGCAGCGATCACCACGTCCGGAACCGCTCCGGCGCTGCTAGACTACGCCGGATGGCGTCTCCGCGCCTTCCGTCAGTACGACGCCCTCGCCCGCGTCCGAGCGGGAGCACCTCCGACTCGCGCCCCGGCTCCGGCCGCACGCCCTCGCACTGGGACGTTCCTCCCAGTCCCCTCCTTCACGCCTGCTCCCAAAGCCGCGCCGGCGCCCGCCCTTCCGCCTGGCATTCCGATGGAAGTTGACCGGACCCGCGCGCGCTTCGCACCGCGCGCTTGCTTCCGCTGCGGTGCGTCCGGACACCTCGCCCGAGACTGCCCGACTCCCTCGGACGTCCGGCATGCAGACGTCCTGGACGAGGTCGTCCGTCAACTCGGAGACGACCTCCTCGGAGAGCTCTTCGCGCGCCTCTCTACTACCGCCGGGCTTCCGACCGAGCCGGACGCCGGAGACGCGGAGCCGGAGGGTTTTCCGGACGCGGTCGAGTGAGCGGTGCGCCCTCGGTCGCGTCCCCTAATCGTTACTCCTGCCTGTACAAAGATATACCCAATAAATCAGCAGTTGAAACGAAAGACGCACCCCCTGCTCCGGTTTCCGCCCCCCGGCCGGAGCCCCCTATTCCCGCCCCGGAGGCAAAAACCCCTTCCATTCCCCGCGTCCACCGTCCGAGATGGGAACGCAAACTGCCCCGGCAGTACGTTATTGATTCCGTGGAGGGCCGGAACTCCCTGCACATTCCGTTGGAGATGCAGTCGGTAGAAACCGCGGCTAAGGTGTCCGTGAAAGGTCTGGTCGACTGCGGAGCGACCGGAGACTTCATTGACTCGGAGTACGTGATCTCCCGCAACCTTCCCGTCCGGAAGCTCTCCCAGCCTATCCCGGTCCTCAACGTCGACGGCACACCCAATGCATCCGGAGGCATTACGGGCGTAGTCGATATGGTCGTCAACTACAAGGGTCACTCGGAACGCATCCAACTCGCCGTGACGCGGCTCGGGAAGCAGCACGTCATCCTCGGTTACTCCTGGCTTCAGAAACACAACCCGGAGATCGACTGGGAAACCAAGGAAGTCCGGATGACCCGCTGCCCGACCAGCTGCAGCACCTGCCGAGACGAGCTTCGCGCCGTCCGTCGCAGCGCGAAGATCTCCGCCGCGATCCTCCGACAGCTCCGCGAAGGTCCCGTCCCGTCTATCTGTGCCATTGACTCGGAGGAGTGGTGCGGAGACGACGGGTACGATCCGGATGGCGACGGAGACGACTGTCCGGACCTCACTCCGGACCCGGACGAAGACGACGATGACGAGCTAGAAGAAGGCGACCGGATCCTCTACACCGCGTTCGCTCCGGCCGAGGAAATCCGCGCCGGGAGCACCGTCTCCCAACGGCTCGCGGAGGCCTTCGCCCGGAACTCGGCCCCGCCTGGGACCTCGGTTCCGACCTGGGTCGAGGACTTCTCCGACGTCTTTGACAAGGAGTCGTTCGACGCGTTACCGGAGCGCCGGACGTGGGACCACGCCATCGAACTCGTCCCGGACGCAAAGCCGGCCAACTGCAAGGTCTACCCGATCTCCCCCCTCGAGCAGAAGGAACTCGACGCGTTCATCGAGGATGGGCTGAGCACCGGCCGGATCCGTCCGTCCAAGTCCCCGATGGCGTCTCCGGTCTTCTTCATCAAGAAGAAGGACGGAAGCCTCCGGTTCGTCCAGGACTACCGAGCGCTCAACGCGATGACCGTGAAGAACCGATACCCGCTCCCGCTGATTAACGACCTCATTAACCGCCTAAAGGGAGCCCGGTTCTTCACAAAACTCGACGTCCGGTGGGGCTTCAACAACGTCCGGATCCGGGGAGGCGACGAGTGGAAGGCCGCGTTCCGTACCAACCGAGGACTCTTCGAGCCCCTGGTGATGTACTTCGGCCTCACCAACTCCCCGGCCACGTTCCAGACGAGGATGAACGACATCTTCCAAGACCTCATCCTGTCCGGAGACGTCATGGTATACCTTGACGACATCCTCATCGCTCACTCCGATCTCGCGCGCCACCGAGAGATCGTCCGAGAAGTCCTCCGGCGGCTCCGGGCGCACAAGCTTTACCTCCGGCCGGAGAAGTGCGATTTCGAGAAGTTGTCGATCGAGTACCTCGGCGTCATCATCTTGCACAACCACGTCGAGATGGACCCGGTCAAGGTCGCCGGAGTCGCCGCCTGGCCGGCTCCGGAGAACCGGAAGGACGTGCAGCAGTTCCTCGGCTTCACGAACTTCTACCGGAGATTCATCCGGGCTTTCTCGGACATCGCGCGGCCCCTCTTCGACCTCACCAAGAAGAGCGTCGCTTGGACCTGGACCGCTGCCGCGGCTGCCGCCTTCCAAGCCCTCAAGGATGCGGTAACCGCGGAGCCCGTCTTGGTCCTGCCCGACGAGTCGCGTCCATACCGGGTCGAGGCGGACAGCTCCGACTACGCCACCGGAGCCGTCCTGTCTCAGCCGGACGCGAACGGGAAGTGGCATCCGGTCGCGTTTTACTCCAAAAGTCTGAGTGACGTCCAGCGCAACTACGAGATCCATGACAAGGAGATGCTTGCGATCATCCGGGCCTTAGAGGAGTGGCGACACTTCCTCGAAGGTACGCAGCACCCGGTCGAGATCTGGACGGACCACAAAAACTTGGAGTACTTCCGGAAGGCGCAGAACTTGAACCGGAGGCAGGCGCGGTGGTCCCTGTACCTGTCCCGGTTTGACTTCGCGCTCCACCACCAGCCCGGACGCCTCATGGGCCGTCCGGACGCGCTGTCCCGCCGTCCGGACCACGGAGTGGGCTCGGACAACACGGACGTTACCCTTCTTCGCCTGGACTTGTTCCACGTCCGCGCACTGGAAGGTGTCGTGGTGGCCGGACCCGAGGTCCCCCTCCTTCGTGACGTCCGGGAGGCCTTCACGGGTGAGCCGGACCTTGAGGACCCCGTCGCGCTTGTCGCGCGAGAACTCCTCAAGAACCGGAATGTCCGCCCCCCCCGGTCGTCCGAGTGGCGTGTCGCAGAAGGGCTCCTTTACTACCGCGGTAAGGTCGTCGTACCGCGGAATAAGGACCTCCGGCGCCGAATCATCGCCCTGCACCACGACACCCGGGTCGCCGGACATGCGGGACGCTTCAAAACCCTCGAGCTCATCTCCCGGAATTACTGGTGGCCCCAGCTGTCCCGTCACGTCGGCCAATACGTCCGGACCTGCGATCCATGCAACCGGACGAAGGCGCTTCGGAAGCTGCCCCACGGAGAGCTCCACCCGACCGAAATCCCGGAAGAACGTTGGGACACCGTCTCGGTGGACTTCATCGTCGAGCTCCCAGACGCGCACGGGTTCAACGCGGTCATGGTCGTAGTCGACGTCCTGGGTAAGCGGGCCCATTTCAACGAGTGCCACACCGGCCTTGGCGCGGTCGGAGCCGCTCGGCTCTACTACCGGAACGTCTGGAGGCACCACGGAACCCCCCGGAAATACATCTCCGACCGTGGGCCGCAGTTCGTCGCGGAGTTCACCACGGAACTGTGGCACCTCATCGGGATAGAACCAGCGACCTCCACCGCCTACCACCCGCAGACCGATGGCCAGACCGAACGCGTCAATCAGGAACTCGAGCAGTTCGTCCGGATCTTCACGAACTACAAACAAGACGACTGGGACGAGCTCCTCCCGGCCGCGGAGTTCGCGTACAACAACCACGTCCACTCCTCGACGCAGCAAGTCCCGTTCATGACGGACACCGGAAGGCTCCCCCGGATGGGATTTGAGCCCAACGGACTGCGCTCGAACGTGGAATCCGCGAACGAGTTCCGCGACCGGATCGCGTCCGGAGTCTCGGAAGCCAAAGCCGCGCTCGTTAAGGCCAAAGACGAGTTCAAGCTGTACTACGATCGCCGACGCACGCCCGCCCCGGAGATCAAAGTAGGCGACCGAGTCTGGCTAGACGCCTCCGACATCCGGACGACCCGTCCGTCCGTCAAATTCGCGGACAAACGCCTCGGCCCCTTCAAGGTCGTGAAGGTTGTCGGAAAGGGTGCGTACAAGCTCGAGCTCCCCCCCCGGTACTCCCAGCTCCACCCGGTCTTTCCGGTGGTGAAACTCCAGCTCGCGGAACCGGACCCGTTCCCCGGACGCCCCCGGAACGACGAACCCCCACCCGTCCTTCAGACGGACGACGACGTTCAATGGGAGGTCGAGGAGATCCTAGAAGCGAAGGTCCGTTATGGCAGCCTCTGGTACATGGTGCGGTGGAAAGGCTACGGCCCGGAACACAATAAATGGGTAAAGCACTCCGACGTCTTCGCTCGAGACGCCATCGAGGCCTACTATCGCCGCTACCCCAACGCCCCGCGCCGGATCGCCTCGGCCGCTTTCGACTCGCTCTCGTTCCGGAGGCGCGACGCCCAGGTCCGATTCATGCGTCGGGACGCCGCATTCCAAGGGGGGGTGATGTCAGGGGAACCGCCCGTCCGTCCGTCCATCCATCCGTCCGTCCGGCTCCGGCCCATCGCACTGCCCCGCTTCCTCGTCCGATCCTTCGTCCGGCCTCCGGACTCGCACCCCAGCCTGCGCCTCCATCCGGAACGTCACCTCCCGTCCCTCCGGACTCTGTTCCCTTCCGTCCGTCCGGCCGCTCTCACTGGCACGTGCTGTGTGATCAAGCTCGAGACCTCTGCCGATCCCTCCGGACACGTGCTACTGGCTAGTACTTAAAAAACCTCGCCTAGCGTGAGAATCCTCATCCTTTCTTCTCTTTGGATTCTCCCGCTAGGTGCGTATTCTAGAAACCTGTATTTAGTACCATTCAATTGAGTTGCTTCGGATTCTCCCGCTAGTCTCCCGCGCTCTGCGCCGAGCTGAGGTTGCCCTTACAGGAGAAAGGAAAAGAGAAGTAAGTAAGGAATCGGGGAGGTTACACGTCGTAACATGGGAAGCGGCCAGTGTCGCGCACGAATGCGAGGATGGGGGCGGCTTCGGCCTTGGAGGATATCAGAGAGCGGAGGGAGAGTCGGGCTGATTTGACTCTGAGCATGAGGCGGATGCGGGCGTGGCGGTACGCGGGGCAGGAGAGGAGGAAGTGGGGCACGGATTCGACGACGGCGCAGTGGGGGCAGTGAGGGGAAGGAGCAAGGTTGAAACGGTGGAGGTAGGCGTTTAAGCCTATGTGTCCGGTGCGTAGTTGCGTGAGGATGCTGCATTGTGGTCTGCTCAAGTCCGAGTACATCTTCTCGAGCGCTTTCGACGGCGTTGCCGCGTCGAACGCAGAGATGCGGGCATGGCGAGGCGACTCTCTCCATTCCTTGAGCCATTGCATCGAGAGGGATTTGGTCCCGGCTGCTATCGCTGCTGCTCGGCTTGTGGGGAGGGGACGCTCGAATAGGAGGATGCGTGTAGCGAGGGGGAGGGATTCGCCCCGGGCCGCTGCCTTGGCGCAGGCGTCGACCGCCTCGTTGCCTGCAATGCCTACATGCGCGGGTACCCATCGGATCCTAATCTTGAGGGTGCGGCGGGCGCGGACAAGGCGGACGAGGACGGCGTGGAATGTGGCGAGGAGATATTGTCCCGGCTGAGTCTTGGGGGAGGTCAGCGCCGGGATGGCGGGCTGGCAGTCCATGAATATGTCGACGTCCGTAAGCCGGGGGGTGCTCGCAATGATGTCCAGGGCGAGGATCGCGCCACAAACCTCAGACTCGAATACCGTGTGTTCACTTTCGTCACCCAAGTGCCTTTGTCTCCGCGCTCCTACTTCCACTCCCTTCATCGCTACCGCTGCCGCCCCAATACCTCCTTCGTAACCTGATCCGTCCGTGAATATGCAGAGGCCTCCTTTCACCACTACTGTGTCCAGCTCGGCGCGTGCGGCGTCCTCGTCTTGCGCGATGCTCGTAGAGAGCGTATGCATAGGGAGAGGCATGAATCGGCATAGGGGGTCGATTAACTCAAATTTGTTGCGGAAAATAGGGAAGGCGGCGATGAGGTGGTGGATCGGGGACCGGTGGAAGCGGGGGACACGGCAGCAGCGGGCGAAGGTACCTCAGATCAGGTTCGACGCTGGGAGGGCGGCGAGACGGGCAGCTGCGTTGTAAGCGGAGCGGTTGAGACGGAGGTGGATCGGGGCGATGTTGGCGTGGAAATTCTGTGTGTCTGTGGCGGTAGTGCGGAGGGAGCCTGTGATTAATTTGCACGCTTGCCGCTGTACTTTGCCGAGTGTTTTCGTGATCCACACAGTGCCGTTCCTCCGTGCGCCGTCGCTTTCGGTGACCGGGCGATACCACAGCGGGAGCGCGTACTCCATGCGCGGCACCACTATCGTCTGGAATAATTGGCGGGTGAAGGAGTGGGGGAGGCCAAAGGTGGGGGAGGAGATGCGGGAGAGGGCGAGTACTGCCTTAGTACCGCGGCGGTGCGCAAGCTCGACGTGGTTCCGGAACGTGAGCTTGTAATCAAGCAGCACGCCTAGGAGTTTGACCGTCGTCTGCGGCTCCACAACGATGTCATCGATCTTCAGAGGGACTGGGTTATAGTGGGTGGCGTGGCGGCGGGGGGGACAAAGTGGATGAGTTGGAATTTGGGTAGGTCATAGCGGAGCCCGATGCGCTTGGCGACAGGGAGGGCGGTGCGGCGCATGTAGCGGCGGAGTAGGGTCGTCGTTTGTGCTGTGGTGTGCGCAACCTCCAAGTGGGAGTTGTCGTCTATGTACCCGAGAGTTCTGTCGACCAGGAGTTTGTCAGCGAAGAGGAGGTAGAGGAGCGCGCTGAGTGGGGAGCCCTGGGGGAGACGGTTGGGGACGGGGGAGGGCGCGGAGACGTGGTCGTCAAACAAGAGGCTAGTGCTGCGCTCAGTTAAGAAACTCTCGATGAAGCGCACGACTGGGGCGGGGACACGCTTCCTCTCGAGCGAGCAGACCAGGTGGTCATGGCTCACGGAAGGGAAGGCTTGAGAGACGTCCATGAGGAGAAGGCTGGCTACCTTCCCTACCCACCAGGCGTCCTTGACCCGCTGCACGAGCTGAAGCAGTGCGTCAACGGTGCATCGGCTAGGATGGCCTCCGAATTGGTTGGGGGAGAGGAGGCCATTCCTCTCCGCGAACCCGGAGAGCCAGTCTGTGAGCGTTGACTCAACCACTTTGCCCAAGCATTCTTCCTCAGCGATGGGGCGGTGCGCGCCGGGCACGGTGTAGTCGCTCTTGCCCGGTTTCCGAATGGTCACCGTCAGGAAAATACGCCACGATTTCGGGAAGTAACCGACGCGAAGTCCGGCCTCGAGAATTGCCAGGAGAGGGGGGGCGAGGACTCCGCGCGCGGAAGAGATTGCAATGTTGGGGATACCTGAGGGGCCCGGAGCCTTCCATGGGGATAGTTTGGCGATGGCCCGGTGGATGTCCTCGACAGTGAACGTTGGGGAGGGGAGTGGCTCAGGGAGGATTTCGTCCGGATCAGGAGGTGGGAGGTTCGCTTTCGGAGGAAAAAACTTGGTGTGAAGGATTTTGGCTTTCTCGGATGGCGTTGTCGCAGTCGTGCCATCTGGTGCCACGAGGTTGGGGATGCGGGAGGAGGAGGAGGAGGCGTTAGGGTTGAGTGCGTACTTAGCCGCTTGCCAAATGTCGCCGCGCAGGAGTTCAGAGATGTACTCACGCCAGTGGGCGCGTTTCGCACATCGAATGGCAGAGTGATACATGTTCTTGGCGGCACGCATGATGCCCCAACTCGGGTCAGCCGGCCGGTCCTTGGCAATCGCACGGTGCGTCGCGTTATAAGCGCGGCGCAGCGTCGACAGCTCTCCGTTCCACCAGCGGCGCGTGTACGGGCACGGGCGAGCCAGCGGGACGTGAGCCTCAAGTACAGTGGTTATACGCGAGGTGAGGACATCGACGTAGGCATCGATGTCCTCGGGGGAGGCGAGCGGGAGTGGGGGGAGGGGGTTGCGGTCGATGTGGGTCTCGAGGAGCTCGGCAAATTCTTCCCAGTCCACCCCGTGGAAATTGCGATGCTGTCGAGGCGCGCTATGTTCGAGCGGGATGGCAAAGACGCACGATATGAGTGCGTGGTCGGAGCCGTGTCCGGGGAGAGCCTCGCACTTCTCAAGGAGTGGTCCCAAGGACGTTTCCGAGATCAGTACGAGGTCGATAGTGGACGTGGTATGGTGGACCGGGGAGAAGTAGGTGGGGGTGCCTGCTCTGATGCATTGGGTGAGTCCATGTGCGGTCATTACATCGATGAGGAGAGTGGTGTCGGAGCCGGCGGTGCGCGCTGGGTGGAGGGGTCCAGACCAGAGTGCGTGGTGCTTGTTAAAGTCACTGAGGATCGCGAAGGAGGCATTCTGGGGAAGGGGGGACTTTGTGATGAGGTGGGATTCTAGTGGGGTTATTCCGTCTGTATCTGTTCTATTGTAAACTGAGTAAATGTGTATCGTGTGAGTAGGTAGAGTAAGGGAGATGGACGTGATGTTGGGGGAGTCGATGGTGTTTTGAGAGTATTTGGACGAGGGGGTTGTTTTGGAGATGTATAGTAGGGTGTCCGGGGAGTCGGTATTATAAGTAGGTAGTATACGATCCCAGTGCGGGGGGGAGAGGGAGGGAAATTTGTTAAGGTTTGGAGGAGGTTCTTGTATGCAGATAATGTCGTGGACAGAGGGGTTGGTGGAGTTAAGTAAGGAAATATGTACGTTGTAGGATTTATGGCAGTTGAGAGAGATTATGCGAATTTCTTGGGTAGTGTACGTAGTGGTTGTATTATTCATTGGGAGGATGGAAGTGAGGTGGTAGAGAGCGCAAGGGAGGGGAGCGAGGGAGGGAGAGGGTCATTTGTCGTCGAGAAATCGCGGCTTTGGTCAAAGGGGTCGAAGTTGGGATCAAAGAAGATTCGTCCGGCGAGGCGGGTGCGTTGGAGTTCGCATTCGTGCTCGCGGACAGGGCAGGTACGGTGGTACGAGGGATGGTTGCCTCCGCACGGGGCACAGCGTGGGGAGAAGTGCTCGCAGCGTTTACCGGCCGCGCACTTAGTCCTGGAGGTGGCGCAGGGGCAAGCGTTGGAGCGGTGCGGCTGTGAGCAGCGGGCACATGTGGGGGACGTCTCCTTGCACTGGTGCTGGGTGTGGCCGTAGAGTTGGCAGTTATAACACTGCGTAGGGGGCTCTTCGTACTGGTGGGTGGGACAGATGGACGATTCGACGGCGAGCGTCTGGGCAATACAGCGGTCCGCAGAGACGATGTCAGTCAGCGTGAGGAGGAGAGAAGAGGCCTGCTTCTTCGGGTCGCGGAGTGCTTTGGGGTTAAGCCAACGCACCTCCTTGATTACAGAGGGGTCCGAGATTACAGCGCAGTTGTGAGCATAGAGCTCGTGAGCGGTGTGTGATCCGTCCGGCTTAAAGGTACGGGGCACGCTATTGACAACGACGCGGTAGGTTGGGACCACCAGCTGTGAGTCCTTCGAGAATTTGGGCACCCAATACGGCGCAGTCTGCTTTAGGCGGTTCGCGGTTTTCTCGTCGTGGGTGGCTACAAGTAGCCGCCCTCGAGGGAGCACCTTGATGCCCTTCAGCTCCGCCTCCTGCAGCTTGGGCATGCCCGAAGCTGCAAGTGCAGATACGACTTTCTCTTTGATCTCGGGTACTGGAAGCGTAAGGATCTCGTTCTTCTTGTCCAACGCGATGACGAACTCTTTCTCGTTGCTCCGTCACTCACCTCCATCGTTTCTTTTTCGAGAACCCCAGATTCAAGTGCCGCCTGATCAGTACAAGGGAATATTTTGCGTGCTTTAAACCTTCAATGGTAAGCCATTGAAGCGTGGCTGTTGTACTGGTTTGGACACCATTGGCTTATCCCTTGCAGACTTGAGCCTCGCATGATATGTTCAACGTAGTCCGATCTCTGCTTCGATTTAACACTTGTGTTTAAAAGTCCGTATTCTGAGTAATACTGTTACTTTAATGTTTCTTGGCGGTACACCTTTTTCACCCCTTTATTCGTCAACTCAAAGCTACTTAATATATTATGTACCCTGTGCTGTGCTGAACATCTTTGAAATTTTAATGGACGTTTGACCCGCTTTTTCGTTGATTACGCGGTGGAGGAAATTCGTACCAAAATGAGACGGGATAGAATTGTTCTTCAAAACTATCAAGTCTTCAAGTTGCATTTGTCCGTACGACAGCATTTCGATAAGGATTCAGATCTCTGTGGGACCTGAGTCACCTGACGAGAGTGTGTTGAGTGGATAAGTCTACAGAGGTTGCACTGATCAATTGCAAAGAAAGCATCCGCGGGATCCGCTTTTACCCGGCGCCGGAGCGAAGCACAGGCATGTCTTGTCTTTCATGAGCCCTTTCCGGTGTGTCTTTTTCATCATTTCGCTTGCCCCATCACTCTGATCCTTGATTATCTTTGACACCAGCACGGCGGCGCACCCTAACATCTGGAACCGAGATTAGGTTTGCCGGAGTTTTTGCGATGCTGTCAATCAATCGCATCAATCAACTTCATCACGCCGTCACACCGTCACAGTCATGGTGCCATCATCCATGCTGGTCTCCTTCAATCGCTCACCGGCAAATACGCGCCTATTCGCCGTTCGATTCCGCGTTATGGGCACGCATTTTTATCTCTTCCATAGTGTCGCGGCAGGTAGGCGCTCGGGCTCAATGATCCAATCCAATGGACGTGCTCTCAGGGTACCTCTCTGGGCTTCCCGTCTCGCAACCATCACTCGAATCGTCTCGCCGTCCACCGCAATCCTTCCGCGCTAGGACATAACGTCCCACTCGGATCCAGATACAAGAGCCGAGAACGCGGACACAGACACCACCGGCCAGCAAACACCGACTTCCTCGCACGCTGTTGCCCTAACCCTGCCTGCCCTCAGCGCGACTTCCTCACCATGCCAACGCAGCAGCCCACCTTCGGGTCGTGGTGCTCCATGCTGGCGCGTCCCGTGCGGCGGGGATCACGACCTGCGGGTAACAGCTCTGCTTTCTCGTCTTCGCTCCGCTTATGCATGCACCCCCTCTGCCCACCGACCCGGATGCGTAGTACGTCGCGAGTGCGCCCGCCTCTTCGTCCAGGCGTCAAAAACGTGATGTGCGCTCGTACGCGGTAGGGCATATCCTGTCTTCGAAGGCATCCTACCTCGGGCCATGGAAACGCGCGCAGAGGGCAACGTCCTTTTAGTATCCAGCCACAGAAGCACACGACTTCTGCACGCAAGCTGACATCTCTTGTTCCGCTACGTATGTTGAGCGTGCATGCGTACGTCAGCGATGATCGACCTGCATGCACAGATCTCCGTGCCTCCCTACCATTCCGCCCGCCGCCTCCCTCTTGCCTTTGACTTCCTTGTCCGCGTGGATTTCGTCGTTCGCGCCCTGATTCCCTACCCTTCATGCGCACGCCGACCCTCCTCCATTTCCGGTGCGCGACGCAACTCTCGTGTGCGCCCCGTTTACACGCACAGTTCTTCGCGTAACGCGTGGTCGACGGGTACGAGGGCATTCGCGGGGCTATCTGAATGTTGATGACGTGAAGTTTTGGCTCGTCTTTCACTTTTGTTTTTCCAGTCCACTTGAACTTGCCACACGGGGCTTTGTCCACTTGGCCTGGACTCCCTCTTTTCACACACGCTCTCACCATCCCCTCTTCCTCCCTCTTTCCTCCCTATTTCCTCGCGCACGCCCTCGCACTTTGCTTGACCCTGATCCGCCTCCCTAGTCCTCCATCGCATCCCTCACCCCCTCGTCCTGATCCACCGATGATCCTGTCGTTTCATTGGGTCCTTCCTCTACCAGCCGGTTCGTCGTCCTTAATTTCTGTTCCCCCTGTCCCTCTGCGCACGCCAATCGTACTTTCCCTCCATCGCCGACCACGTATACTTTGGCGCTTGCGCCTTCAAGCGCCTTGACCCCGCCCTTTCCCATTTCCGCGCCCCACGCACCATTCTTCCCTCCGCCTCCCTTCTTCCCTCTGCAAAAAGAGACGCGCCTGAAGTACGAGGCCTACTACATGCGGTCTGTCCTCAGGCACCATTGTATCACCGGTCCGTTCCCGGCGGCTCTGCACCGCACACTCTAGTGGACGTGGGCGGGTGTTTCGTGGGTGAGTGGCGCTTTTTTGCATATCTTTTTCTCCTTATCTTTCTCATTGTAGGGATGCGGAATTTTGGGGCTTCACTCTCGTATGTTTCGGTGCAAGAGGGTCTGTGGAGCGGGCAATTTCTTGGGGAGGAATTCCAATTTTTTTTGCGGGGCGGGCGCGGGGGTCGGGCGTCGTGGTCCTGCGCTTGGCTGTGGATGCGCGGACGTCCTTCTTTGACGCGCTCTACCCGCTGCACGAGCGTCCGTCTCCGCTTCCTGCCCTTGCCCTTTGAGTTTCGTGCTCCACATACTGCACTTCTTCTTGTGGAGCTCGCAGATGTTCGTGATTGTGGTCCTGCTGTGAGAGGGCGGCGGCAGTGGTACTTTGGCTGTCTCGCGAAAAGACGAGACATGTATCCCCGCTTACGGGAGTTTTATTTTCTCCACCCTTCTCCCGGCGCGCTGTATACCCCGCGCCTTCCTCCGTTTTCTGTCACCAACTAGATGGCCGCATACACCGACATACAATTGAGTTCGCAGTTCACTTCGCGTTTCATTACTATTGCCTCCATCTTCGCGCAGACTGTACCGACTCGAGCTTGATACCTCCGTGGGTGGTTTGGGCTTCTCCTCATCCTGGACCCATTCCTGCGCTTTTATCGCCGCTAATTCTTTTGCTGGGACGTGCTTTCCCGCTGCTGTCCTCGTCATCCCCTTTCTCGGTGCCGAGATCTCTTCTCGCGTTCCACATCATCTCCTTTTGCCGTGATCAAATGATCTTGTTGCTGACTTCTTTTTCCTTTTGAAGTGACGTCTTCGCATTAACGTCGTTATCGGATGCCGTCTGGGTTTCCACCCGCACACCAACCTCATCCGGCAGCGCATTTCCACCACCGGGCGGGCAGTTTCCGGCTCGAGGTGCAGGGTCCTCCTACGCAGAGGCGCATTTTGAGACCGCGGAGAGCGAGATTTCGCTTCTCCCCGCCTTGCACTGAGTGTGCACATATCTCTTCATCCTTCCTTTTGTCCATTCCGATATCTCTCCTCTCCTCTCGTATCGTATCGTATCGTACATCTTCCAAATACGTGCTCTTTTACTTTCCCCACCCGTCGCCTGTTTGCCTGGGCCCTGTACACAATATGCACTCCGACATCCCAATATATTCCTTGGCTGTTCTTGTGGCCTGTGATCTGCCAGCTGTCGTTTTTGAACCTAGGCTAAATACCTGAACCTTCGTCTGAGTGTCCCGCACGCCGAGAGGTTTACGGTTTGGATTTTGCAAAATTGAAGAAGGCCAGAGATATTAGATAGGATGCGCAAAGCCACATGCGGCTGCGAGTCCTCACATAGTTCGTCACTTCGTAGGATCGCGGAAGTTCGTCACCTAAGAAGTAAGTTCGTCATATGCATAGGGAAGCTTGTCACTTACTTCTTTCGGCCTTGCGAATGCGCAAGCTCGTCAGATGGTAAGTGAACGCTAAGTGAACGTCAAGGAGATTTGTCACGTGATTCACATCATGGTGCAGGCAGCAGACACGGCCCGCGACGAGTTTTTGATGGCCGCATCGCGGTCGAAGTTGGGTCGAAGTGCATAATGAACAGTTTCTTGTGACCCAAGCAATAAGTCCTTATGAGATGTTTTTTTAACAAAAACAGGTTCGGAATCCCCTCATCTTTTGAACGGGAAATCGCCCTATACTTGAGTTGAACACTCTCGAAGATGCGGTCCGAAAGTGGAGTTGAAAATTGCCAACGGGCGAGGACGGAAGGGACAACGAACTCGTGGTTCTATCAGATGGTTCTAAACCGCAAGGCCACCGAGAACGCCGAGGGCGAGCAAGTTGATGTTGAATCTCATAGCGGTTGGAAGGGACGGGTGGGAAATGAACATAGAATGAGCACATGAGAATATTAAGATAAATATGAGTCTGATTTAAATTGTTTGGATTGTTTGGACTACCTGCATGAGCGCTGTGTTATCTACTAGATGTCCGGAAGCAGTATTCAGGCTTGCCTCCTAAGGGACTTGATCTATCTAGAGAAGCCTTGGAAAGGGAGAGAAGAAGAATCGCAGGGCAGGAGATTGGAGTGAGCGTACAGATGTACAGGATGTGTGTGGCCAGTGTGAGCATCCAATTGCACAAGCTACAACCGACTCGAGGATAAAATATTTATCCAAGGTGCGACGCTGAGCAAGGAATGAATCCCGGAAACAGAACCACCAGGGATTGACGTGTAGCGTGCTGAAAATAAGTGAGCCGTTGAGCCGTTACTACAGGAATGAACGAAGAAGAATCTGCAGGAGATCGCCGAGAAGCCCGAATAAAATTCTCGATTTTCTGGTCGACGGGGCTTCCTCACAAATATCCCGAAACTTTTCCAACTAGACAGCTATTTTTCCTTCAGCCTTTTCTCCATCGCATCAGATTCTCAGCGTGGCGCGGATTCATCGTGCTATGCTACCAAATACACAAAAACTGGTTCCTGGTTTCGATCTCCTAACTCGGTTTTTGGGTGTTTGCTGGTACAAATAATGTTCTGCACTGAGAACAAAGACTTCGCGGTCTTATTTCTATCTGAATTAGTCCAGGTACTCGTTTATGCTCTTCGTAATGCTGGGCAATCTCTTCCCAATAGCGCCCAACCCACTCCTTTGCAGTCAGCTCCTCGCGGGTCATGTCGTTATACAAAATGTTGCAAGATCTTCTACTGCCTTCCAACTAGACTGGCTCAAATCTCATTCACCGGTGCACTGAAGCGCGCACATTCGGGGTATTCATTCGTTCACATCTATGTCGAATGTCTGCAGTCAAAGAATATTCCGATAAGACAGATTGATTGAACAATGCCTCTTGGAGCGGAAAATGCAAGTATTATCTATGGGAACCGTGCGCGCACCGAGTCCGACTCCAGAAGGAAATGGAATCATGGATTTATTTAACATTTAATATTTGAATAATATCAGTAGGACAATCCGTTGACCTAGAGGAGCCAACTTACCATCCACGTATGTTGATACTGCAGTACTACTCCAAAGGTTCAAGTGACGGTACCGGTCATTCAAAGATCACAATAATCAAAAGGAACTCTTTCGGCCATCTCGGTGAGTGAAATTTTCAAAATTTGTAAACCTTTGGTCGAAATAAGACAAACTTCAACGCGATGTGTACCAGCTTTCACAGCCAATCCCTATCAGTCCGCTGTGTGTCTGAAAAGTCAAGTTGCTGAACAGGGTCAAGCAGCATCTCTGCAAAAGATACGACATTCCACCACTCTGAACACGCGTTGTGAGTGAACACTGTTCGTATGTTGTTCGTATTTTTAAAGTCTTTTGATGTTCAAACACCCTCCACAGACGTGTCTGACCGAGGACATGACCTCAGAAGTTGCTTTCAGTTGTACTTGGGAATGCAGACTTTCGAGGTTTGGCGTCAAAGTCGATGAAATGAAAGTTCTGGAGGAAACAGAATTTATTTTTTCACACTGACGGTACATGAGGAGTAGGTGTGCAGTAGATCCATAAACCACCAGGCACAATAATCTCGAAGGTACCAGAAGTTCTGCTTTCGTAACCTCTGCGAAATCCTCGGGATGGTGAGCGGTGCTCATCCTCTACGAGTCTGAGCTTCAGAATTGGAATAAAAGCGTAAATCAGCCGGAAACTACGTACTGGCAAGTCACCAGCATTGGCATTCGCGAAAACGAAGTGAAACAGCGGTTGAAAACTTTGAAGACAGATATTGAATGCACAAGACAAGCAAAACAAGACGTATCTCGAACTGCAATGATACCTGTACGTCTCCTTTGAGGAGTCATTCTTGTTCATTTAACTGAGAGGACGGCAGAATACATTAATATATCTTTCCGTGGGCGCCCTCTATTCAAACTGGGAGAATTGAGCCAGGGGGAATAATGGCTGCTGCAAGAGGATAAGTAGAGTCAGTCATTGAAGCATGGCGCACACATACCTTGTCAGCATGCACGGACAAGGCAGCGCGCACAAACTTGCAGCGCGAATGAACACATTTGAATTCGGCCTCGATATTGGGTCAGTAATGGAACTAGAACAACAAAAAGGGTACACCACCCACCCTAAACCGATAATTTCCACCTCAAT
Source organism: Mycena galopus ATCC 62051 (assembly GCA_014925785.1). NCBI lineage: Eukaryota > Fungi > Basidiomycota > Agaricomycetes > Agaricales > Mycenaceae > Mycena > Mycena galopus. The sequence continues at coordinate 33,009 of WIQG01000234.1, forward strand.
AAGTAGTTAGTAATGTCAGCAAGGTAGTCGAATAGAAAATAGGCATTGAAACGAATATGTGGCGATGCAGCCGATGGTTGAAGTTAGAACTTGCGGAATAGAGAATGGCAGAGGTTTGAAAGTAAAATGAAGTAAAAGATCGAATAAGGATGAAACAGAGACGACTAAGAGATATAGCTCGATCAAATGCAAATGCACCCACTACTGAATAAAGTCAAAGATAAGTACCTTGACTCGAGGCTAGACTCTGAAATGAAGTCAGATCTAGTGAGTGAACGGAATTATTCAAGCAGAAATACAATACCTTGAAGGGAGGTGTCAAGACGACCTGAATGTGGTGGTTAACGAGAGGAATTAAGCAAGGTCAGGTCAACCATACCAAATATCACCGAAAGGCCGAAATAGCCCGAGAGTCCAGTGAAGCTGGATTCCAACGGGCGGGAGGCGAGGATAATCAAGAGGCAACAAGGGAAGCACTAGCTATACCAGGAGTCATCACAGGTGCTGCTGCTGAAAATAAAGAGGTACGAGGTCGGAGGGAAAAATGTAAGCACGCGCAGACCTAAAGAGACAGGAACTGCGCACCGAAAACTGGTACACCAGCGAATGGAATCGATTGCGCTAATAGAGAGCTTGCGCAAAAGCCGCACAAGCGCTTGCGGCTTTTTTGCATTGCGCAGAGCCGCGGGGTTATTTGAATTATTACGTTAACAAATGTCATGTTGAAGTTGAAAACTGGTCTGTAATGTCGGAATCTGTGTATTCTGTGGACGCTGTGGTGGCCCATGCGTGGGAAGTCTAACATTTGACCGCATCAATAGCGTTTGGTTTCCACTCCGCCTCGCCACTCAGGTTCTATGATGTCACTGACATGATATCTATAGCCGTTCCGTTCACCTGACAACATACCAAATGCCCACAGACGGCTACCGCAGTAGAAAATTATACAAATTCTATTCATATGCATGTATTACAAATCACCAAAGCAAAGTTTTCCCATGCGGCTCTGCGCAATGCAAAAAAGCCGCACGCGGCTTGTGCGGCTTTTGCGCAAGCTCTCTAATACAGTCCCTCAGAGAACGGTTTCGCGCGCGCGATAACGCCGCGTCTTGCCGCTACGCCGTTTATGGTACTATTAGGACGTTCATTTCAATGCGGCATGGTCGGTGGATTCTGTTTTGGTACTCACCGAGAGGGCGGGAGAGAATGGCGGCGGTAGAAGAGAACAATCGCCAGGGATGATGGTGGTAAGAGATAAAGAGTACTGGGCGCCCAGGCAACTATCATTCGATTGGATACCCAAATGTGCCTCCTGACGAACTTTCTCATCGTCCCGACGAACTTGCACGGTATTTTGCAGAAGCGAGAGCTTCTGACGATATTTCCTTCGCTTAACCCTCATCTGACGAGCTTGTCCCATCAACTTACGAGGATCCGCCATCAACTGACGAGGATCCGCCATCAACTGACAAAGATCCTCATCCTACGAAGTGACGAGGTATACTACGACTCTGCGGCTGCACAATGCCGCGTGCGGAGTTGCTCTGTTTTGCACCTAGGGGTCACCAGAAGGGTTCATATCAGCGCCTAGACTGCCGCAGCGGAGCGGGGAAAAAGCCGCACAAAAAGACTTTGTGCGCCATGCGGCTTTTGCGCATCCTATCTATTGGAACAATTTTCGAACTTGGATATTTTGAAAATTGTCTCCAAATACTTCATACCGCAGCATATTCAATAGGTCCCATGGAGTTCGTTTCGTGGGTGCGGCACAACTCCAGTTTCCACCGTTTCAAGTCCCGTTGTTCGCTATGATTGATGAAAACGGATCACGAAAATCAGCGTGGCGCTGCACCTTTCTCTCTTTCTCTCACCATGTCGGATGCGGCTGAGCGTTATGATTTTGTGCAGGACAGCGGTACCCTTTCGTGGACCGCTTCATTCAACTAAATGCTTCAATTTCGACCGCCTCTCCTTTAGGTCGCCTTTCCTATCTCACGCCTTCTTGACTTGCCTCTGCTATTCCCGAACGTGCCAAGTTCGCTCACGAATATCGCACGCTGCCCACGCGCGACTTCGCGGGAGCCTAGTTCATGGATCTCAATACAGGTTATTCAAGAAGATTTCTGGAGTGTAAACGCTTCCATCCGGCTGAAAGGCTGTGTGGGCATCGAGTACCGTTGCTTTCTTTCGCTGTTTACCCCGATCTGACATTACATTCGGATGAATTAATCGATAGAAAAGATACGCGCAGCGTCAGGTTCATCTGAACTCTGCCTACTGATAGTAATTGTCCCGGATTCGTTCTCCCTTCACCGTAACCCAAGTCAGATCGACGGAACTGTAGAACGGCGAGCCAGGTGAGCGAGACTGCAATAGTCACTCGGAGAAATCGGTTATTTCGGGGCGCCCGGAAACGTTTCCGAAACTTAAAGTTCCGGAAAGGGATCCGGGAATGCCGAAACCTTTCAGTTTCAGCAACAATTCCGGGAGAGCCGAAACTAAAAATTTCAGTCGGCCGAAATTGATTCCGAAACTTTTGATTTCGGGGCGGCAGAAACTAATCGGCCCGCCCCAGGGGTGTCCCGAAACTAAAAGTTCCTGGATCAGTTTGGGGAGAAGCAGGAACTTTTGGTTTCGAAAACTGTTTCGGCCGACCCGAAACTAAGAATTTCAGAACCCGTTTCTAGGTTCGGTCCAAGCCCTGTTCTGACGATGCCGCGAGATGCCGTGAGATGCCGCGCCGATGCACACAAATAACCAAAATCCCACCACCCGAAAAATTCGTAATCGCTGCAAAACATGATTCCACTTCGTCCGTGCCGCACTGTAAGACTCAGACTGGGTCGTTTTCCCTAGTTTTTCCACCCACTAAATGATCAAATCTCCCCGAATTAAGGGTGGGTTTCACCAGGTTAACCTGTTCAACGAGTGAAAACACTTGGTGATATTAACCCGAATCGGGGGTGATTCAATAGTTGAATTTCCGCTTTCACCCAGCTCAATGGGTGAATCTTTCCAAGGTACTAAGGTAGACGACAGTAACGTGGGAAAGCGCGAATTTTCGATTTTGGAAAATAAAACCTCATTTTTTGGAGCGCTGAAGGACAAAGAAAATTTTCAATACACCTGAAAGCAAGTTTCGGACCACCAGACCACTCATAGTTATGTGACGTTGGGGGTCCGGCCTCAGGCCCGAAAGCCCGCCAGGCCCGGCCCGAAAGCCATGGCCTGGATACATGGTACAAGAATTGTAGGAAGCTGGTGTAAATTCTGCCTAATTTTTAATGGATTTTCAGTGATTCAGATTCTATGTGGATGACATGAGTGCGAGGTATATTCCTGAGTTTTTAGACTGTACATTGACTTTGTATTGACAGCTTGCTAAAATTTTGAACTCGCGGAAGCCCCCAATTCCCTAGACTCGCAAGCCTGTCGGTTCCCAAGCTTATGCAACGACGCTCACAAATCATTATGCAAAGACGCTGACAAAAAATCACGCAGATCAGCGATGGGAACAATTACGAGCATGCTTGGGAACCGACTGGGCCGACATGTCGCCTCTTTTGGTGGGCCCGCCAAATGAAAGGTGCGGACTTAGGAAAAAACATCGAAAAAGTGCCCAAAATCATAGCGAAGTCCCTGAATTGAAGATGAGTGATTTTGGATTCTCTATCAATTGACTCAAACTTGTTTTTCCACCTAAATCACTTGTTTACTGGAAGAATATATGTACGATGGGGAGGACTGGAGGTATATAGGTAATATATGACGTTAACTCAAGTCATTCCGAGCAGCAATCATGCGGAATTCAAGAGGTTTGCTCAATGCGCCCCAATTCAGCGCAAGAAATGTGGCTGTGCACTCGCATCAAAACTTCGAGACCCTCTGTTATTCGCGCTACCTTTTGCCATCATCCTTGTCTGGCTTTTAGAATTTGTCTGCATCGCCGTGAAAACACTTGGAACTGTTTTCCGTGTCAATTTTGACACCACCCTCTTCCAAACATGTCCACCCGGTCCAAAATACCCCTATCCACGAACTCTTGTCCCCTCAGTGACCATATTATAGCTCAAAAGTTCGAATAATTCATCAGAAAATGTATATGAACATTTTACAACATCACCGAGCCTGCATGGAACATGAATGTTGCAAAACAGATGTCGACGAAGAGTGTGCGATAGGGGCTGTACAGCTACATCGTGGCCCAAATTGGGACGCCACACTCAAAACTTTGCTCTCCTGCTCAATAGCAGAGCAGAACGGCTCAGTTAAATGTTGAATATCAGATTTCCAGTATGCCTATCCCTCCCTGGACTGTCAAAAGTGTGAAATATGTATTTATTCACCCCAAATACAAGTTGGAATCAATTGATGGAGAATTGAAAAATACCCATGTTCAATTAGGACACTTTGAGACAGATTTTGGCACTTTTCGATGTTTAAGTCCGCACCTTTCATTTGGCGGGATCACCAAAACACGCGACGAGGGGGCCCAGCCGGTAAATCAATTCTCTTGTCTGCGTGATTGTTGTGTTGTTTGATTGTTGATTTACCAGATGGGGACGAGCCTACCAATTCCCTTGCAAAATGAGTTAAACATGAAGGTAATGGCAAGTAAGTAGTTCTTTATAGTTAAACAATCAATTTTGCGACTTACATCGAGGACATAACATCCAAACCATCTAGCATCCTCAAGCCCTGGCCTAGGCCCAAGCCCGGCCAGGCCAAGCCTTGTCTGAGGGCTTGGGCTTGGGCTTGGGCTTGGGCTTGAGAAAATCCAAGCCCAAGCCCGCTCAAGCCAGGCCCAAGCCTGGGCTTTCAGGCCAAGCTGGGCCTTTAACATCACTAGAACTTATGTCAGAACTGCTCTGGAGCACAATGATCTCATCTCAAGTGCTGCACTGGCAGTGCGAAAGTTCAGGATTTTGAAAGAAGGGGCAGAAGGATCAAGAAGGAAGGTTAAGACTTCAGGGGAGTTATACAGAAACACTCAGTGATCCAACAAACTGATGGTATATGGACTCTTGCCAGAAACAACCTGTGATTAGTGGATTGGTGTCACTTTGCTACGTTGTTCAACTACAAACACTGACAGGAGGTTCAAATTTCCAGTCCCAGCATCTTTGCAGCTCTTTAAAACATGTAATTCATGGAACTGGCCAGCGAACTTCAGAGATATCACAAAAGCAGCGACCATGTGATGTATGCACATGACCGCATAATTTCCTTATTAGGAAACACGAAATTTTGGAAGAAAAAATACAAAGCCATCTCCCTGGAAGGAAAACATCATTTCCTGCACTCTTCTAAAAAAAAAGGACGATTTTTTTTTTGGAGACCAGATATTGGAAATCTAGCCACAAGATTGTTCCCTCAGCTAAAAGGAGGTTTTACTTTTTGTCAGCATCCCGACTGTGCCACCTAGTATCGTCGGGAAGCCGGCTTCACGCGGTGATGCACGTGACTCGATGGATGCGGATGTCGTCTACCTCATTGCTCATTCAGCATGTTACTCGACACGGGTCACATTCACTTGTTTCCCCGGTGAATATTACTATAGCAGCCATTCAGTACTTTTGCATTCTCTGATTGTTCTCATTGTAGCCAGAAAATAAGAGAAACAATATTGAATGGGACATAGATAAACCAATACATGTCTATAGGTATGACCAAGTATGAGTGCCGGGCATCTAACCGTGTAATGATGTCGCAGTTCCGACGCAGTGGGCTATGATAGCAATCGGGACCCTGCGACAAAGATCAATTCAAAGAAATAGCAAGAACAGAGTAAATTTAGACGTACGTGGTGGTGACAAACAGCGTGTGCGGAAGGAAGAGTGCACCGATCTCCAGGGATCTTGCTATCAGATTCCAGAATCAAGAGAGCTTTGTTAACCAGGAGACGTTCCCGAACGTCATCCCAAGCACCAGAGAATCACAGCACCCAAGAGGACTAATAGACGAGCAGAGACGAGTGGGCCAAGAGTCATAGCACGGCTTGAGCCCCAGCCAGATAGAGCCCAAGATCCAGATAGAGCGCTAAGATCCAGAAGAGACCTCGTTCTTGAAATGGAGTCTTGCTCAGCGTCCCGACGACGATGGGCAGGAAGTCTCGGGGACGACATGGGAGAAGGGAGAAAGGACGCGAGTCACTGTGACATCGATGTGCAACTATCATCAGTACCGGAAAGTTCCGCCGTTGCCGCCGCCGATCGCCGCGCCATTCTCATTCCCCAAATGCTCTCGTTCGGAGTCGTCACCACGAGGAGAGAGCATTTGGGAATTGAGAATGGCGGGGTGATCGGCGGCGGCAATGGCGGCGGCAACGGCGGCGGAACATTCCGTCCTGATCGGAGAGCCCATCAATCAAATTGCTAAATCTAGACAGGGGGCTTTCTGAATGTCTCTTGACCATAGGGCCACCCCGGGGGTTAAAGCTTTAAAGCCTCATTTTTTGTATTGGTATAGTAGTGACATATAGCAACACTACATAGGCACGCTGCCTGGTATTCGCGCGGTCGAGATCAATAGGTGCGACGGCATGTTTCGGCAGCGAGACATAGCTTACAAGTGGATACAAAGTGTCTGTGGTACATCAATATGGGGAAATTCTATGGTTGCTCTATGGGCGGGAAATGGTGGCGCTAGACTGCTCCGCCAATTTGCACATTGAGGTTACTGAAAAGAGCGTAGGATGTGCCGCAACGCGTGGAGCATGGGAGAACAAATGGTGGGGTAGTGTGGGCCAAAAGGACAGTGTCAGCGGGTCATCCCAGTAGCCGAGGGGGGGGGGAAGGGAAAGACATGGGTAGGGTGGCGGGAGAAAAGCCGAAGTGGAATTGATGGCAGATCAAAGCCCGATCACTTGCCGCCGTTGCCGCCGCCAATTGATGCCGCCGTTCTCAAATGCCAAACTTTCACCACGAGGATCGCGATCGCGATTCGGAAGTAAGTACGAAAGACTTGCAGAAAAATGTGTCGGGCCTTCTGTGATATTAATAGGGCGTGTTGGATGTTCTGCGGCGTGTCGGAATTAAAAACTGTATCGGGGTGTCCGGTTTTAGGGAGCCCTACTCTGGCGGATCCGAGTCTCAGTCGCAGCCCGTGGGTGTTTCCGTTTCAAGTTTATCTTTCTTTCCATGTTGCAGGACCTTTTCGCGCAAAGACATCCCGGAATTGGCTCTACCCAGTCTGCGGTATGGAATTTTGGATTGAAGCTGGCTTACAGGGGATAGGCGAACATTCCCGGGTCAAAATACCTCCCCGTTCAAAACTCATTGCTTGCGCAGGTACATAGTATGCAAAGCCTCGACCTACATTTCAAGGCTTGCACGTATAGGTGATGCAGCAGTAGAGTCCTCCCTTCCCGGTCTTCGTGCCACAATTGTGACAATTGAATGGCTGGCTCCCAGTGTTCACCAAATAGCCATGCTTGCCGGTCATGACCCCAACCATGAACTCCTTGCTGTGAGCAACCTTGAGTCCGGTTTCGGCGACGTCGAGGAACGTGAACGTGCGGCTGCAGTTTGCACAGGTCTCACTCCCCTTGGGGAAGCCTACGGCGGTGGGGCCCACCGTGTCTGCCGACACGCCGAGCAAGCCTGCCAAAATCTTGGTCTCCTCGGCCGGGGTCTCGAGGCGCTCGACGTTTGCAAAGGCGGCGGCCACCTCCGCGTCGAATTGGTCCTTGCTGACCACCTTTGTCGCATCAATGCTATGCGATTTGAAAGTCAGAAAGATAATAAACGCAGCAACTTTCCAAGATAATGAACTCACGTAGACATATGGATGTTGATAGAAATTTTCAATGGGTCGAGTAGCTGCGTGCTGCGACGAGGGCATGGCGCTGCTTATATACAGTCAGATGACAGAAGCGCGACGGAAAACTGAATGGCTTCCAAAGACACAGAAGGTCCGATGATATTCCAGCTGTCATATTTTCAACCATTATTGCTAAGTGTTTTATTTTTCCACAGTCCGCCCGTAAGACTCAATCTGCTCGAAATCTACGTATCTCAATTCAGGGTGCCTGTTCGACAAGGAAATGCGTGCTGATGGAAATCCGCAGTGGTATATCGAATGACACGAACCCCGGTTCATACGGCCCGACTGAGCGTCGTTGCGTCATTCAGGGGCGCCGAAGACAAGCCGAATGGGTGTAGCTCTGGACGACGTCTGCTCAGCCTATGGCGAAACGCGAGCAAGTTCTTCAATTCCCATGCGCCTTATCAGGGTGGTCTCAAGGGCTATCATCTCGACCTTGCCGCGCGTCTTCAACGTAGCTACGGCACCGTCCATCAATGTGGCAAAAGAGTGCAATATTCCTCCGATGCGGTTTTTTATTTATTACACAGTATGTGTGCAGTAGTATGTCGCCCATAGATGCGTACTAAACATTGTCAGAGTTAGATCTCTGACAGAAGAATCCCTATGGGAGAACTCTAATACAGGCAGCATAATGCGAGGAACGAAATCAGCGCCAGTTGGCAGTAAATTATGAGTGTGAACCCCTCCGACACTACGGACATTTCTTCAAAGTGGTCTGAGATTTCAGGATATTCGTCTGCAGATGACTCGCATTCTTGAGACGACGCAAGTGAGGTTAGATCTGAAGCAACAACTTCATGCTCACCAGGATGCAGCACACTGACTGGGGAACAGATGTCGGGGGACTGGTAAACCGCGTCTACAATCAGTAATTATCAGTGGTGCCCTTTGTTTTAATTGACTTGCACGGACGATAATCATTGCTGACTGAGGTCTGTGCGCATCCCGACTTGTTTGGGTGCTGAGCGTATTCCTCTGAACCAGAATTCCCGTCTACCGCTTCTGGAACCTGGTCGTCAACGTTCTGGTGGAGTTTGACTGAACCACTCACCCGGGGAAAATGAAACATCCATCTCACTTGACAATTGATAGAGCTCGTATCCTAGATGGCGGGCGACACATGGACTGTAGGGATCGAAACCTTTAGCCTGGTGGAACTGACGTAGACCATGGTAGGTGCAAGCATCCCATGTCCTCGCAGCTATATCTGTGGTGAGCTGAACAGAGGGGAAGCCCCGCTCGGCGGCATTCTCCATGCTCAGGCATTCGGCACCTGATGCATCAAGGGACCAATAAGCCGGACAATCCGGCCATTTTGACGATGAAAGTCCAGTTGAAAACTGTGTTGGTGGGCACAGAAATAGGTAGCCTTTGGGAGGTATGCTTGTTGTAGCAGAAAGCGTAACCTTGAACCCAATCGAGGCCACAATACCTATGAAAAGCTCAACACAGTAAGAGCGCGTAGGGGCCAAAGGGTACCATAATGCTCGACATTTGACGAGATGCCAAGGCGGTTAAATGTGTGATTTGCTTGACTGAGCCAGGCCTCGCTGAGCCAGGCTTGACTGAACCAGGATACAAAGGGTGGGCGCCTACCCACCCACAGCGATATTGTTGTGTCTACGGCGTCGGCGAAACTGCAATGGTGGACGGGCTTAGCGTAGGGCAAATAAAAAAAATGATCGTAATACCGGGTCCAACCATTCTCCATGAGATCTCCTTCCAGCCCAGGCGAAATTCCAGCCCTATTCTCCATAGTCCAGCCGCTTTGATCAAATTCAACTTCCATGTCTGGCAGGGATGCAACCAAGTCCACGACTTCAGTCCCTACAGGACGGAAGATGATCGCACCAAGATTCACTGTTGCCGCTGGGGATATTGAGAAGTATTCTCTGTGACTGAACTCCCGATAGCATATTGTGTGATACTGCGTCAGGGTCAGGGAGCAGAAAACGGTGGCATCGACCTCCGGAGTTCCCAGCTGTTCAGGTCCTAGTGGGCGGTGAATGGCGACCGACCCCGACAAGGCAAAGACCCAAGGACCCTGTCTGAGGTCTACACAGAGTCGCCCAGTTGAGCGTCGAATGAACAGGGTGCAATCTCGTTCCTCCTACAGAACATTCCAAAATGAACACCACATGGCCCGGCGACTGAACTTACGATTCGGTGTTGCAGTGTACCGTGCATATACTCTGTGACACTCTAGAATGGTGTCAGCATCCAGCTGTGCAGTTCGAGATCTCTACCTTGAACTCAACGTACTACAAACTAATTGAGTTGGCTTTCGACAATATGTCCTGCAGCATGCACATACAGAGGAAGCATGGATGTAGACAGCTGAAAAATGTGACTCCTGATAAAGGGCCACAAATTCTTCCAACGGTATTAACTCTGGTTCACATCAGTATTCAGTATCAGAATCCGAATAGCAGGCCGCACCATCATGGAAGATTGTGGCGCACATATTCCCGAAACTCGCCGTTCCACAGATCTGGATAATATTGGGGTGGCTGGGTTCCGACATTAGCAGTCTGCCGCGACCAAGAAGGATAAAACTCGCCGAACACATATGTAGTTCGCAATATCCTGGCGCAACTCCTGGAAAAGTGGATGAGGGAATGATTCTCCAAATGGATGATGCTGCACTTCTTCAGCCTCGTTGCCCTGATACATGGCCACCGTCACACTCGATCTTCTACCTTCTACTTTGGCGGAATACAGCCTCCGAACATTTCGTCGTTCAGGATGGGGATGAGCGACAGCAATTCTATCGACCAATTGGATTTCACGCTGCAGGTCCAGGTCGCCGAGGGGGATCATTCGAAGATCTGTGGCAAATTCAGTACAGACGAATCATGTTGTAAAAAAGTTACCTGAAGCCACCATGGGGACAGTAGGATAGTTTTTCGTGATGCTGGTAAACGTTCCGCCGTTCACCGTGAAGTTCTGGGAGCTTGAGAAGATGGCACTTCCATATCTAGATTACAGGCCAATTTAAATCAGGTGCAATCGAAAGGTGATATTGAATAACTCACGAAGCGGATCCAGGAGGGACTTTGAGCGGGTCAGAGCTGCGGCGAACGCTGAAATCCTGGTCTGGAAAAGTTTGGGTTTGACTGTCCATTGTTGGTGAGAGGAGAGACAGAGGTCAAGCGCTCGGTTCACAGTTTTTTCACTTTCTTTAAGAAAGCTCAGGAGTGGCAGGCTCTGACGTTTCATATGCGCTATTTAGGGCGCTGTGAACCTCTGCTAAAGACTCCAAAATTTTCTCAACTTCGGATTGGCGACCGATATCGATATGAGAGGCTTGTGGCAACCATCTTCAACAACCTTCCCTTCCCTTGCCGCTTTTGGTCATTCCGTCACAGAAATCGCACATCGCCCGACTTCTAATAAGTAGAGGCTGTATATTCGGCATCCACGAAAATCCCCGAGTTCTTGATTCTGATAAAAGTGCGTTGACCTTTTTCCCCTCAAAGATAATTATATGTCGATTCTGCTACGCGGCGGCCAGAAATACTCCACAGCGATAGCCTGGTGCGAACGGCGATGTCCTGCAGGCAAAAGTGAAAGTTTTTGCCTCAGGTCGTGCCTGCACAGCATTGGTGTGCTTCTCGCGCAACGGGGCTACTGCAGCACAGCATGCGGTGCTTACAGTGCCCAAGAGCGCCATCGATATAATATTCAACCAACCATGAGTACTTCCGGCACTGACGATGACAGTCCACGCGGTGAAGACACGGCGAGGACCCACATAGAGCTTGGGTGCGCAGCGGGTACGTCAGAGGCGCCTAAATTCATGGTGCGTAGGCCCCGCGCCCCTCGTGCCTTCGAGGATCTGAGTTCTTCCTCGGTTTCAAATCTTCAGAGTTCAGTTGCTGCTCCGGCGAATTTTTTTCAAAAAGTGCCCAAAACGAGGCGTAAGCGGGAGAAATGCAAATATTCGCATTTGCCATCAAAAACCTTAATAACTTGGGGACGGCTGGTCAGAAAAATCTGATTCCGATCGCCGATCCATTTCAAGGCGAAAACCGACCCTGGCTCGGAAATTTTTACCCTCGGCGCACATCATTGGGCGCACGCTATTTCCCGAACTTTCAGATCAGCATCATTCTTCTTCTTGATTTTCATCCTATCCTTCCTTGCACTAACATCCACAGTAACGGGCTATCTCGGAAAAGCATGTTAAACTGCATCGCATAGTATTTTGGTTGTAATTTCCAACTTTTCAAACGAGAAAATCGGCCTCAAGGCTTTCTTTGATTTTGAGTTTAGGCTGTGGTATGACTCGCCGTCCCACATTAAATGAATCGCATGCCGTTTTATCGCGCGCTCAGATCGTGGAATTTTGACCCTGCTGTGAGTTGAGGCGTAGGTGGTGCGCTTACCGAATGGCCATTTATTGTCCTTTGTATCAGGGAGGACTGCGCTTTGTAGTGAATCGATACAGGTCATGAAATCGATCGCATCAATACCGGCAGATATTATTATCGTCTCCAACGCCCTCATGCTATTCTGAGCGCCCACCAATTCTCTAGCGGAGCAGGCGGAAAATGTATGATCATCGCGGCCGAACCGCTCTACGCGGCAGGATTGCCCACTTGTGCGTCCCTGCGATAAAGTGTGTCTGTATTTTAGTGGGGTCCATCATCTGCGTCGAAGACTCCTGGGACATGAGAATTAATTAAGATAAACGAGATGAGTATCAGCCAAAGCCTTGCCATTAAAGTACAATCATTGCTATTATTGGAAGGCCGCCCAGGTGAGATTAAATAGAGTCAAGATCAATGGACGCCACTAAAAATGTGGAACCATACCAATTCTAGATGCATATTCAATATTCGGTACAGGTGGACAAGATTCGGATCTTTTATGAAGGGGACCGCAGGCTGTCATCCAAGTCTCGTTGTGGAACTGAAAAATACAGATTTGACCTTGATAATGCCGTCGCTGAGGCAGTGCCATGCAGCGAGGCCGATTACAGCCTTTCAGGAGTCAGCCTTGGGTTTGATTAGACGAAGGGCCCGCTTTTAATTCGTGCGAATTATGGGAGGATATTGTTCGCCGGACAAAACTCCCCGCAAGACCGAGAGCTGAGTCTTGCACGGTGGATCGCCCAGGTAGAGAGCTGATAAATACTGCCGAAGCCGGCGACTAAACTACACGTCGGAAGACACGGACACACTCATCCAGCGTTATTTCGTTGTCGCTGTTGCATTCCAGTCGTCAGGCAAGCCTTCAGGTGCGCCGTGCGATTTCTCGAGTTCGCTGTCGACCCTGAGCCAGATATGAATAAGGGGAAGCAGAAAAGTAGATGCGCTGTCGCGCAGCTTCCACCAGGCATCATTCGGGGCAATGCTGTGGTGTCCGGGTGCAGTGTTCAGGATTATATTGTAGGACACGCGAACACAAGATTAATGCTGAATCCTGAATGGCAACATGGGACAAAAGAGTCTGCCAAGGAAGGTTCCTCTGATATCCACGTTTGGCAGATATTCGATCGTAGGCTAGGCGGGTTGTCTGATGGAAAGTAAGGTTTGGTACGAACATGCGGGCGTCGAGTCCTGAAAATATGGGCGCAGATAATGACCCATACGGGCGCAAAGAATGAAAGATCCAAGGCTTTGTCCCGTTGTCGAGAAAAGGACGCATAGGAGGCACGGCGTACGACGGATCTAGCCAAAATTGGAGAGCACATCAAGCCAGGTAAATAGCCGTTTGATTGGGAGAGGGGAAGCATAGACACAGAAAGATAAAAGCCATAGTATCGGATCAAATAGAAATGCAAGAGGTTGCTTAAGCAGCGGGAAGGAAATAGAGGACTAGGCGAGGTTTTACCTTGAGTAGAGTAGATATACTCCAAAGAAAGCATAGAGGTCGCCAGAGATGTGTACATGTGCGGTAATGATGGCAGATCGAGTCCAAAACCCGCACCCACATGGAGAGGAGTCTGCAACCACGAACGGGCAGCTGACCAAAGGGACGGGGGGTTTAAATTGATAATGCGGAGAGTTGGATGCATGGACTCCCAGTGAGATAATTCGCGAAGGGGTTGAAATACTCTCCGCGAATGGGTTCAGAGGTCTCCCGGCGGCGAGGGGGTTCAGTCGACTCGGAATCTGTGCGTGCCAGATGAAATGTAGAAGGCGTGTATGCGAGGGAGATGGCTCCGGCACCGAAAGACACGAGAAATGGAAGGGCCCGAGAAAAGGGTGCGGAGTCGGGAGATAAGGATGGCGAGCAGCCAGCTGCGAAAGGGTCCAATCTAATCGAAGAAAGGAGAGCGCAGCCCAGATCACCTGACGCGCGGTGGACGGCGTACACTGCACGAGGGTCGAGGAGACCGAACCAGACATAGGCAGCACAACCCTCAAAGATATACGGTATACAGACAGACAGGAGGAAGAAGCGCATGGATGGGATGAATCGAGGACTGAGTTGCTTTAGAAGGCAGGTCATGGAGAGCCGGCGCGGCAGACCTTGGACGCAGATTTGCACGGGTAAACGAGCTGCACGAGCAGTGGAGAAGCTGAGTGGGAAGCAGAAAGGAGGACGCCCGCCTGATTCAAAGTCCACGAGCACGCACAGGAGCATGAGCTCTGCAAGGCTGCATTAGAAACTGGCAGCGTATCGGCAGCAAAGCGGAAAGAAACGAAAAAAGAAACTCGATCGCCGGGATGGTGAAGGGGGATAGGTAATGAAGAGAGGTTCTCGCGGAAGAAAGGCAAGCAATGAACCAACCATGCGAGGACGGGAGGCCGCAGTTTCGGGACGGTATTGCAGCGGGATGGCAAGCGAGAAAAGAGGGATGGGACGTCTCGCTTTAAGAAGAGAACGGCGCGGGGGTGGGCGCAACGGGAGCGGTGTGGGGTGTCATGGAGCACCACCGATGATGAGGAAAACCAAGGCTACGTCTCATTCAGAATTCTCGAATTTACAGCCTATTCCAGGCAGGGCAGCAAATGTGCAACGCATAGTCACAGAACCACGAGAGGGTGCGGCTGGATCAGCATGGCGGTACCGCGACTCGGACGCAGGGAGCGTTATCTGATAGCGAAGTGCCTTATGGGTGTCCTCTTTGGACAAAAATAAGGCAATTTTCCCCATCATTGTTGGCTAATCTCATCTGTGATTACTCTTTTTCTTGACCATGATCACGATGAATCATCGTGATTCATCGTTATCACAGCCGCAAAATAGGTGAATTGCCTTCTGCCAAAGCAAACTGCTCATGCTCAGAATTACCTGTGGTCACCAATAAAAGGAATCTGTTCATGTTTCAAAATAGGATTTGGCAGCTCAAAATTCGAATTTTTCAAGATGAAAATGGAATTGGACCGTGCGAAAATGGAATTAGATCGTGCGAAAATGGAAATGCACCGTGCGAAAACGAGATTTGCAACTCCTAATTTCATTCTCACTGATAACCTTTCTATTTCATTCTCACCGTTTCAATCTTGTTTTTGCAGTTTTCATTCTTGTCTATCTGAGGAATTCTCAATTGGTGCACCTCTATTTCTGGCAACCACTTGAAATTCTCATCATGCTAGGAACCAATTTCGACGTTCCCCTTTTCTTTGCTATCTCAATTTCACTGTCGATCCACACCTTGTGATCACTGCAGGCTGTGGCCATCAAATTCTACGAGCCAAATAATCCCTCGGTCACAAATTCCCTCAGTCACCTACCACCATGGCGTTTCCTTCACGAGGCTCTTGCGGTCTTTGCGCTCCCGGTGTGTGTGCCGTCTTCCAGGTATAAACCCCTCGCATCCCCGTATCCGCCGTTGCTCACACTCACTTGTCATTGTGCAGACCGTGACTGAGACTGCGACCCATTGCTTGTGTGGCCATCCCGCGCTCAGCCATGCTCAACGAGGTCCCACCTTGCCTCCACGCGGAGGCCGTGCCGATACCGGGTGTCCTAAATTCCAAACGGTATGACATCCATATGCCTCAGGCCCCTTTTTTAACTCAATTACACCAGCGCACCTTCCTTGTAGATGCCGGACACACTCCATGTGAGCGCCCCGGCTGCGGCGTGTGGTATATCAGCCATGACGAGATACTCCCCACTCCCGTGCAAGCACCACCTCCAAGTGTCGGGCCTTTCCCCCTGTGCGCTGTCTTGCCCCTATCTGGGACGTCTTGCTCATTTTATTCAGGCCAGCCATCACGCAACTGCGCGCCCCACCATCGTACGCCATTCTCTTCCTCAGCCTTGGCTTCCCTCGTTGATACATTTACAGTGATGCCATGGTGCCATCGCGCACCCCGACTGCGTGAGCTCTTCCCATGTTCTCGAATTTACACTATTGACTTCATGTTTAGAAATGCACTGCTCGCGCGCCAAGCACGTGGGTCTCAATCCGACGTCTGGGGTAACTTGCTCAGCACCATTGGAGCCGCAACCCTCGGCGGAGATCGCGGCCGCCGACACCATGCCATCCACAGCCGCAAATTTGGCAGTAACCCTAGGAGTTTCGCTTAATCAATCCCTGTTGAGACACTAATCACGGATTTAATCAGAGATTAATTAATCAGTGATCTGAACCCCAGTGCAAGTGGATAGAAAAAAGAACTACACTGCTGGGAATCGAACTCACGTCAGGCAGGGAATATCTAGCCATGACTACCACTCCGCCATCCAAGCCATAACTAGATATCATAATCATAGTGGTAGGAGGGCATGCTAGATTTCAGGAATTCTATTGCAATCTTCCTCTTGTAAATTCAGATCAGTTGAATTCACAAAGATATGAAGTGTTTAAACTGCTTTAAACCAGTTGAATAACCTGAACCAATAAAGTTGGATTAATGGTCAGATGAATCCTAGAAGATTAATAACACCTCAGATTAAAGGTCTACCTGAACTTGGAGAAAGATTAACAGACTAGGATAGGAGATCAATAAAGTCATTGACTACACAACAATGATGAATCACGGATGAAAAGATTAATGTTTAATCGGCCCAACATTAATAATAAAAGGTAGAACTAAGATGAAATTGATGGGGTGGTGAATAATAACAAACTCCAACAGGCAGAAGATAGAGACGCAGGTGTACACATCTCATACCACAATTTAATCCTCAAGTTATGGTCTCCTTGGGGCAGTTGGTAACACGGCCCGCGTTCATGTCCTATTTTCCCGAGGCTCTGTGTTCGATCCTTGCAAGTCCCGTCCTTTTTGTTGGGTGAACCACGATTAATCTCTGTTTAATCCCTCCAGCGGATTAATTCATCACTGATTTAATCCAGGATTAGTGTCTCAACCGGGATTGATTAAGCGAAACTCCTGGGGCTTTATAATTTGGACCCGATACAGGGGCTGCTGCGGCTCGGGGTCTGCAACGACCGTACACCTTGCCAGGTAGCGGCAGCCGGGTATTGGCTCTGGGCCGGCTCGCTGCTGCTTCTGCGCCAACTCCTGTCACAGTCACGTTCACCTTTGCACTTTGGCCTTTGCCGGTGCGTCGCTCACTCTAACCTGCGTCCCTCGTTAACATTTCCCAGATACCCACCCCACGGCTCAATGGTGCTGAATATCTGGAGTACTACCCTTCAGATGTCCGTCTGCTTGGGGAAGCTCACTTTGTCTCCACATTGAAAAAATTCGGTTTAATCGTGAAGTTCGAGGCTCCTACCGCTGACACCCAGCACTCCTTTTATGCTGAGCTCAACACCAAAATTTTGGAGCATATGGCCGCTAATAATCTCCGCTTCTCAGGATCTATACCAAACCCTCTCCTATTGCCATCTGACGTAGCGAGTGCTGAATGGCACAACACCAACTTCTTGAATTTCCTCTGGACCATGTTTGCCCCCGGAAACACTCCCCCGCCTGGTACAAACCGCAAGCTTGGTCTTGGCGGTGTCCCCTGGTACCATTTCGGGTTGGACGATTTTTCTGCGCGTCCCAAGAGATGGACTGGGCTCACCAATTCGGTTGAGCCTGGAAACATTTATTTCCTAGGCGAGTTTCTCCGTCTCACATTGTTCCAATCTCTCATCCGGCTCACATAGGTCCCAAGTACGGGCCAATCGAGGGACATCCACCGGGTTTCCATGACTTCCACGAGTGCTTTGCACTCTGGGTGATGGCCGCTCTCGACTTGGATAACAACCCCGTAATCTGTCTCCCCCCTTGCCCATCCACTAGTAGCGCGGCGGTCGACCAGGCAGGCTCATCTTTGTCTGCCACCAGCTCCCGCCGGCCTCCACTTCCGACTGCCCAACAATCTCGCTCCATCGACCCTTCCATTGTGGGCTCCGCGGCCTCTCCCCCTTGGATGAATAGCGCTGCCGTTGATGTGAGTCGATCGTTTGCCGCAGAAACGGTCCTGATATTTTTATTAGTCTGACGATGAGGACACCCAAATTCAGCAGGCGATAATTGCGTCACGCGGCCTTACTCGTTCCCAATCCGCCACCTCTCGTCCGCTCGTACGTTTTATGTTTTTCTTTGCAAGCACCGCCGAAGTGGGACCTTATCATACGTTGGTTATAGCCCCAGATGCCCATGGTCCGTGTACGACCTCTCAGCGACACCGTAAATTTGACTCTTTTATATTATCTTCGTGTGCTCATGCTCCCCCCAGCCAAGTCCACCTGCAAGGCCAGCAAGTCGCCGTTGCCTTAATCCCAACCCAAGGGGCTGTCGGGATTCGAAAAACGGAAGGTGGGTCGAAAAGATTTTTAAGGTCGTCCGCCAGACCCCCCCCCCCCCCTCCCCCCTTATATAGGGAAGGAGTTTCCCACGGGTAGCGCCGGACCGTTGCTCCGGGTCATGTGCATCTGCATCGCCACTTGATGGCCGCTTCCTGCCCAAATAAGTCGACGTATAATATATTCTGTGTGCATGTCTTGGGATGAATATCAGCAGTAGGACATAATATCCCAAGCAAACACCAATTCAAATATGAGTTTTGAACAGTTTCTGGTGCCCTTCCAAGGCCTTCCAAATTATAAAAATATTTCTGTCCAGGCTACAACGGCAGTAAGAGTTCCCAGACACCTCCAGGGACCCAATATATGTCCCACATAGCCTTCCATGGGTCTAAACATGTTTTAAACATAGTTTTAGCTTATTTTAAAATCTACTATGAAAAGATTTTTAAGCCCTCGGTCAGGACCCCCCCCCCCCCTACCCCCTATCCGAAAATCGAATCCCGACAGCCCCTTGTCCCAACCCTCCCGTCCAGATAGATTTGACACGTGATCAGAGCATGTCGCCCGTAAGTGCAACACTATCTATCGATAATGAATTTGTAATAACATTTATCAGAGTCCAACTCAGCGCATTTCATACCAGGATGTCGAATCCTGGGGAAATGGACTGAAGCTTCTGCTTGACCCCACTCCTTTCACCGTTAGAGGGCCGACCACCGAGGCCATTGTTGTTGCACTCCCCAACTATATTAAGAGTGTATTCGGCAGCGAACCTTATCAACCGGACGCTGATTCCGTAGACTTTGTGGAACTATTGGTAGAGGACGAATTTTCGCTCTTGGGCAAATCGGGTTATTGGAACAGGTAAAGCCCACATTATGCCGTTTCCCGTTACTGAAAAAAACATCTAGTGGGGATTCCGTGGGCGTTGGTGTCTGCCGAACCATTCTTTCCGGATTGATGGCTCTCGTCTGTTCCGATCAAGCCATCTGGAAACAGTTGGGAGACGCCAACACGTTAGAACTTGCTCCCGCGGGTATCCCCCCTGATCCAAACCGCATGAAGCTTATCAAAGCTCATGGGTTTGCATGCCGACTGTACGTAGTCCAGGTACATGGTATCCCGCCCCAGCTGTGCCCCTCACTCGCTTATTCACTCCTCGTGGGTGCAAATGCCGACGAAGAACTCTTACATGACCGACCGCTTATACACCTGGCGCCTCACATCAAGAGTCTCCTGGAGACATGGCCCGCCTCTCAGGCTGACTTTGTAACAAAACAAAACGATCCGGTGTTGTCCTCTATCACCAATGATTATTATGCCCAAATGGTACGCCTCCACATTGCCATGTCTTCAAGTCCTAATGCACGACCGCTTCTTTAATACCCTATCCCCTGATGTGTTCCTTCACTACAAAAACCATTTTTACCGCCAGCTGCTTTTTGGGTTTGGTGCCCAGTTTGCAACTGCACCCGAGATCACCGCCTTTGCGCAAGGCTTCAATGGATGCATTCCCTCCACTTCCGACTTGAAATTGGGCCAGGTCAATCCTTTAGACGCGCTTCTCCTACACTATCTGACTTGTTTTCCTAGACGTTTGGGACGTCTCTCAAGAAGCTCATGCCCGCACTCTTGGAGCGGCGGCTGATGTCTCCCGAAGAGGTTCTCAGCCACTTGGTCTGGCAGCCGTCTGGGGTCGATGAGCTTGAGGTGTCTGAGGCCAAGTACGAGACCGCCTTCCGTCGCTACCTCAACGGTAAGGGCGTAGTTCAGCATCCGCTATTGCCGCGGGACCGATTGCAAGACATCGAGAAGGAGGTATCTGAGGACGATCTGTTGGCACGCGCGCGCATGTTCCTGATATGTGTAACGGGCCTCGACATACTTCCCCAAAATAAAGGGAAGATTGAGGTAAATTTCCTTCAGATCTCCCTGCCGCGAGTGGATTGGTAACTGTATTTCAGATGACATTTATGCTAACACTTGAGGGAAAACGGTCAGCTGAAGCCAGTGACGAGATCGATAAAGGCGATCCCGAGAAAAATCCTGACGGCTGGATGGGTGTACGTATCGCCCTACTCCTTCGTCCAATATCGTGCACTAACGCTCCCTTGTGCAGCACGTCTACCAGAAGGCGCTAGTACAAGTCCACTCTTGCTTCGACAGTGTGGATTTGCCATTGGATAATGTCATCGGGCTCTTGGAGCAGCCCATCCCTGACGACGACAGCATCTGCACCAACTTCGACTTGTACCAGTACATGATGTATCGGCTGACTACTCGGTACCTCGAGTTCGGCGGTCTAGTGCGTGATTATCCTGTATTCGTTCCCTTGAGACTGATTCTGCGATAGCTGTGAATGGAATGAGGCTGTTGGATAAAAGGCTGCGATGCTGTAGAACCATGAAAGCCACACTGTCTTCAAGTATTTATTATCCAATACGATACATGCACTTTTGGACCACACACCACATGTCCCTCGACACATATTTGGGCGCAGAGGTCCGTTTCCAAAAAAGGCAATTTCTATATTCGGGACAAGAGGAAGCGACAAATAAGTAGTACTCTGTATCACTGGGTCATTTTGTCCCAAAAAATCTGACAAAATTTGAGGACGACCACCAAGTATCCATGTATTCAGACCGAGCAGGAATAGGGCGTGGATCAGAAAATGAACGAGTACATGCCAAAGATGTGTTTGTCCGGATGTGGCTGTGCAGACCGCATACGCCGTGCAGCGAAATTGGGAAGCGGACCACCGGTGCTCTGTGATAGGACCGTAGTATCAGAACTGAGATATAGAAACTGTGAAGATTCAGTTACCGTCATGATTCCCCTCTGCTCATCGTACACTTGCAAACCGATTTTGCTTAGCGCGCTGATCATCGTCGGGATCGTGAAGGAGCTGGGCCCAGTCTATATCAAACTCCAGCACAGCGGCAAGATCATTGGCGGCTCGTGCTGCATGGAAAGCGGAACCCTGTTCAGAGTGCCACCAGGACTCGTACTCCCGGCGCAATGCAATAGACCGCCACAGTGTGAAGGCGGTGGAAGGGACTGACCCAACAATACAGCATTCTTGTGCATCCTCGTTGTCGTCCAGATAGAGCTGGCGAAGGACGCAGAGATGGGTTTTTATCTGGTGGGAAAGAACACCAAATGCAGAGGCATCGGTGATACCTGGTAAATCGTCAATTTGAAAGCATCGGTCGACATTGCGTAGAAGGACAAGGGCGGGTGGCAATGTCCCTGGAGTACACCGCTCTAGCCACAAGAAGAACTCGTTGAGATCGCGGGAGGAAATGAGGAGCCAGGTCAGCGAAGCCGCTATGGCTGGGCTTACAAGCAGCGCCGGTGACATCCGGGGGAAATAGGATCCCCACCGCACTGATTCCCAAAGCTCCAGCACGGTGATTGTGCATCCCGAGCAGTCCAAAAACGCTGTTAGGTCGTCCCGATCCACCATCCGAGTGACCCACTCGATGACGAGGTGAGTCAGGTTTGGCAGTGCCAAAAAGCGCAGCAATGCTGTCTCTCCGCTGAAATTGAATGTGGTAATTGAAGGTAAGGTATGGCCCGGGTGGGGAAAACGGTAAATGTTCTGTCTGTCTATCTCCAGATATAGTCGCAGATGCTGGATGCAGACAACAGCATCCATAACCTGTTTGAAGTCCAAGGGACTGAATCGACCCAGGTCCAGGCTCAAATGGGTGAGCTGCGCCCACGGAGCGGCGACTACTGGCCCGGCCCAGTGCAGGCTTGTGAGGTGCGGCACTAGTGCCATCAGGCGAGAGAACCACTCCGCTGCTGGTACGTTCTCAGGATGCACCACAGCAGAAAGGCTCTGGAGAGTCGGGGAGGGAATTGGCTCGATAAAAGGCGGTATCGTGAGATTGATCATGGCAATATGGCGACAGTGGGATATTTGGGCCAGCAAGAGCAAAGGATGGTGAGGTGCTCCTGTATAGCTATGCTCTTCCAACAGTGTAGGAGCAGGGTGGATGGTTCGTAAGTCCGCGTAGGTGCCGAGAGGTCGGGCGATGCGAAGACAAAGTGGCAATCCCGATGCCCTCAAAAGCCAGGTCCGAAGGAGCTGTGAGTGCTGCACATGCTCGGCATCCAGCGAGGTCCACAGTCGAGGATCTCCAATGGCAATAGCACGCCAGCGAGTTGATACGGCACACAGAAGGAGAGGAGGTGCGGTGGCAGCGGGAACAACGAATGTCGGCGATGGGAAGGATGTATATGGGACACCGGGATTGGACGGCAGCGCAAGGATAAAGATTTCCGCTAGGATTTCGTTTGGGAGATGGGCTATGGTCCGGGATGCTTGCCACGTCCCAACTGTAGACATACCAAGCTGGTCTCTGGGGTGCTCGGCAGAGGGGAGAGGTTTATAATGCAGTTGTTGACAAGCAGTTGGCGCATTCAATTGCTACTGCTGCGAGCCAGGCATAATCCAAGCCACCTGCGACAGCGGTGGCAGGAAGGGAACCCAGAAGAGGATGATCGGCAATATCGGCCGAAGACACTGTCAGTGCAGTCCAATTAAATCCAAATATTGCATTTGCGCTATAGAACCTGCTCAAAAAAAGGGAGGAATGGAATCCCTCTCCAAATATTGCTTAGTTTTAATCCTATGCCTAAATACCGGCCTCACAAACGGTCTAAATTCAATAGAGAGTGACACATCACATTTTAAGATTTTGAGGCAGTCGTACCTTATAGGAGCTGTAGAAGGCTTAATTGGAGCAGCTAACATAACTAGAGGCCCATAAAGAATTTTTTGAACGCACTCTCCGCATGCAATTCAAGGAAGTATCACGGTTATAGGCGTAATGGACGGATTGTAATAATTGGTATATATACTTTAGATCTCAGAAATTGGGAAGATACTAACTGACCAAAATGTCCATTGGATCCATACCTCTCATTCTGTGCCCCTAGATAGGCTCTAAAGCTACTACAGCTATTATCCTACCTGCGATAAGGAAATAGGGGCTCTTTTGTTCCCCGGTACCTTTTTACACTTTTGACTTCATAGAAGGTCTTCTATTCATAGTTAGATTCTTATTCTCTGGGTATCTGTGCAGCAGAGTGAGCCAGGAGTGCTATAAAATGTGCCCTGGTTAGCTCTACGATCAATTTTTGATCGTAGAGCTAACCAGGGCACATTTCGGGTGGCTGTGCCGGGCCACTCCGGCCCGGAGAAGATCCACACCATTTTGCTTCCGTCTTATCGGACTTTGCTTCCGCCATCTAAGCGATGGCTGCATCTCTATCGGCGCAACTGGATGCTCTACTCTCACAGCTACATAGCTTGGACCTCTCTCAACTGGATCCCTCCCTAGGGGACCAACTGGGATGCTTGAATCAAGCTGCTTCTGACGCGCGAAAGGCACTTCAAAGTACATATTCTCTGCCTGCTCCTGGTCTTTCTGGCGTCACAACCTCAGTGGAATCTTTATCTTTGGGCTCTGCTTCGGGTCTTGCTTTGTCTCAGGACTCAGACCCTCCGGTGTTTGCCGCTGGGGGTCTAATAAGTCGTCACATCTAGCGCAGGCTACGGGTCTGCCCCTGGCCAATAATGCAGCAGAATCTTTCTCTTTGGGGTCTACTCCCGGTCTTGCTTTGTCTCAGGACTCAGAACCTCCGGTGTTCATCACCAGGGGGTCTAATAGGTCGTTACATCTGGTGGAGGCTCCAGGTCGACACCTGAATTCCCAGGACGCGACAAGCGTCAAGGACAGAGAGGCTCCAGGTCCACACCTAGATTTCCAGGATGCGCAAAGCGTCAAGGACAGAGAATCATTTCCATGGGTGTTGCTTGATATCAGGGAGGACAGACCATCCCAATCCAGTATGCGGTACTTGTCAATCGGGCCCAAACCTTTGTTCACTATTTATCAGCATTCAGTATTTGATTCGATGGGAGGGATATGATTCCGACGCTGATGAGTGGCTAGACGAAAATGATTTAGGGTTGGTCAATTATTTGCCTAGCAGATCACATTCACTGAGATAATAATATGCAGAAATGCAGCCAACCTTGTGCACGAGTACAATTTGGCGCATGGACCTCCCAAACCGATTTCCTCTGTGGCTCGGAGCAGGTCCAGTTCTCGGTCGTCGCGCGCATCAACACCGCCATCTGGATCGGATTCAGAGTCCGAGTTTGAAACCCCGAAGCCCAAGAGCAAGAAAAAGAGCTCCGGCCGTTCCAAGAGAATGGGACGCCTGCTCAAGTCTGGAGATGCTGCGGCACGCCCGTTCAAGAAGGTCGAACTAAGCACCCACCTCTTAGATGAACTCTTCAACATTACTGTACTCAAAACTGAGTGCGAGGGGATACAGGCAGGCCAGGCATCCATTGCGAAACCCGGGGAGTACCAGACGGCCAACGAAGCTCCTCAGAGTGTTGCCTCCCAAATCCTTGACCAAATTGCACGCAACAATAATGTTAGCATGCGGCTATCTCTGGAGCTGCCATTCGGCACGGAAACGGAATGGAGTTCACGTCTAGCTAGCCTTGTCCTCAATTCCATCGCCGATCTCAGTGTATCGGTTCCCAACATGATGGCCAAGCAATATGTTTTTGATATCGTCTCGCGGGCTTTGCAAGCACAGGTCTGCCGCGCTTTGATTGCTGTGTATCAGTGGATTGTCCATCTGGGTCCATCGCTCTCGGAACATCTCATTAAAATTTACCGGGAGAAAGGCGAGACTGGGCTTACCGACAAATTCCCTGAATTTGCGGATCTGGTCATCCACATTATCTGTTTTGCAAAAGACCACAAGGCGAAGCGAGAGCTTGCAGCTGCGCAGCAGAACCCTCCAAAGCACAAAAGGGACAAACCTGGTCGGCCCAAGCGGCGAAAAATTGGACATAATGCAGATGAAGGTGAGGATTGTTTTTAAATTAGCGTTTTTGTGCATGGTGGCTCACCCATAGCAACAGAAGAAGTAGACACAGAAATTCTAGTTTCAGGACCATCCAACCTAGTGCCAGGTAAGCATATTCTTGCAGATGAACTTCCTCAACGGATAGTGCAGCTGAATGGGCGATCTGTCAACAGATCGGGTCCACCAGAATCTCAATACAGAGACAACACCGACAGCAAAAGCGAACGACTTGGGTCACATACCTGCCGACCTTTTTGGACTAGTTCCATCAGCACGGGGAACAATCTCGCTTCCGCGATTGGGAACTACACGGCTGAACACGGATGATGCACTGTACGCCGCTGCCGCCAAGACTCTGTGCACTGTATGGGAGATGCATTTGGTTCTGAAGCCAATGGGGAACGTCGACCGATATATCAATTCCAAGGAACGTAAGCCCCGAGTGCGCGAGCCTTGGGAGGCAATTCGCGACCGGTGCATAATACGTGGTGCTATACTCCACACAATTTCGCGAGTAGTGGGAGATGGTATTTTCTCTGCAAAAGGCATGAAGCTGTTCTTGCAACGACCGTGTCGGATGTTCTCCTCAGCGCTTGACCGGGACGAGGCTTTGGCTCGCTCTATCGAGGGCGACGAAGAGCTGACAATGGAGGCCCTGTACGATTATGTTTGCGGGTTGCTGGTGCTTGAACCTGAACTCAGCACCGTGTGCGACACAATGTCTGGGCTGGTTCAGTGTGGGCTTGTGTCAGTGGG
Organism: Mycena galopus ATCC 62051; assembly: GCA_014925785.1. Lineage (NCBI taxonomy): Eukaryota > Fungi > Basidiomycota > Agaricomycetes > Agaricales > Mycenaceae > Mycena > Mycena galopus. The sequence continues at coordinate 59,164 of WIQG01000234.1, forward strand.
GTCCGGAGTATCACTTACCGATGAGGAGTGGGAAAACCCTGCCAAGTTCTTTGCAGGGGACTACTCACTATCGCTGCTTGCCACGAAATCCAAAGGCAAGAAGCGAAAAGAGGTAGTCGACTTGCGGCCCACACTGGAAACCTTGCTTCCCTTGAAACCCAAGTTTGGAATTGCCGCCATTATCATCCGTGAAGCACTGTCCCGCAAGCGAGGCCACAATCAGACTTCTGCCACTGAGGTCTTTCGGCGTATGCTGGATGGGAATCACCCTACAACCGGAATGCCCACCCGTTTCGAACCAGACCAGACGAACCCCATCCGCGCTGACTTGACCAGCTTCACGTTGCTCAAGGAGCTACTTCCACTGCATCAGCTCACACGAAGACCGGCATATCTAGTCTTCTTGCATACTTGGGGACTGGACAGGGCGCCACTACCGCCGATTTCCTAGACCGGGTGCGCCGCAGGGGACAGCCGATGTGGCACTTCTCCTCGGCAGCAGCGTGCATTGGTTTATTTGCAGAAGCGGAGCGTATAAACACCACCCTCAAGGCTGCTGATCGCATTGAATATGATAACCCCCGCATTTATGGCCAACCTAATACCTGGCATGGTGCGCGCCCCAAGGCCAAAGACCCACACACAGAGAGATACTTCGAGCTCACTTTCACTCAAAAGTTTGAGCCTTATTTCTGCGACGAGATTCAAGACAGCTGGCATGCATTCCTAGGGCCACTTGCAGATCAGGATCCCGGGAGTTTCACCGCATCACGGAAGTCTTGGGGGGAAGTATTACATTGGATTCTCGAATCCGGTTTGCAAGGATTCGGTGGCGGACTGGGTGCCCTCCAATTCGCAAACACCATTGTTCTGGCTGGAATTGCAGACCCCCCGTCTCCAGCATTCATGGCACAGTGGATTGGTATCAACAAAGATTACGGTGCTTTTGCAGGCCTCCAACTCTTGGGATTCAACCTTGACAAAGACTCTTCCCCTGCAGCCGTTCGCGCAGCGTTCTGTTGTTTTTACTATTGGCTGGAGCACTACCTTACCAAGGACGACAAGGACGCAGTGGATTTCGGAACAATCTTTGTAGAGCAATTGCTGTGCAAGATCTCACGATGGAAGCACCGGATGTTCTCTATGGGCAAGCTGGATTTGGTTGAAATGGCACGAAAGGTGTTTGAAGAAGTGGATTGGGCGCCTGGCACAAACATTGGCGATCACACAAAGTTCCCCATACCATCCTGCAAAGGTATTCCAACCTCAGTTTTCCGCAGTATAGTGCTTGAAGGGTGAGCAATACTTCTATTTGTGGGTGCTCGCGTCTCAATCTGAGCTTTACAGGCTTGACAAGTTGGACTCAGACGAAACGGACATTGATTAATAGTCTAACATAGTACCAAACATAGATGTAAATAATACGCAGTTGATGTACGGGAAACTGTTGGATGGTTCTATTGAGATTTGAAACACTGGAATAACCAACAAGACGCACGTAGCTCAACGTCGGTGACGAGGGCCCACAAGCTGCGGACAATATTCGGACAGTTGCCGACGCAACTCAGCCAAAGCCCAACGATGAGCAGGGCAAGGCATGCGGTGGGGAGCTGGGTCAGTAGCGAGGTCATTCAGATTCGCTAGCAGGTTTGTTTGGTGCGGCGTAAGGTCGGCTTCGGAGCGTTTGAGCTCCAGTCGAACATCCTCACTCTGTATGATGAGCGCCTTTGCATTTGTAAACGTATTTTGCTTGATCTGGGCAGATCCGAATAGGTCTGAGAGTGTGAGGGAGATCCCGCCAAAAGTGCAAGTCTGGCTCGGCTTGCTGATCTGCAAACCAACGCTCGTCGCAATACGAGTTAGGACTCGATACCGCGTGTAGTGAATATAAGCAGTGCCGTAAGACCCCCGCGTAAGACGGGTAAGAGTTTGAAGGTCGTGTGAGAAGTGGGCATTCAATAATTCGAATGCGGAGGGAATCGAGGGAGTCTGATTGTCCGGATCAAACTCTGCACACTTGAGAACACAGAAAAGACAAACCATATGTTCACCGAGAGGTTCAGAAGCTGGCTGGGCCGGCAGAGAACCCGAGCCAGACAAAGGTACGATCCGCACGCAATTGAGGCAATGCTCGACGAGAAGCGCAAGCCAAGAGGGAGATTGATAAGCCATAGGCTCAGCCAAAGGGGAAGGGCAGGATCCGCTCATAGTAGGATGTGGCGGCCGCAATGGTGCAACGGAGAAATGCCCGCTCTCGAGATCGGCGACTAACTGTAATACATCGACCAAATGATCGAGTTCCTCTTTGAAGTCGACTGGAATCAACTGCAGAGCTTGATTGAAAGGAAATCAGTGAGGATAAGGCTGATAATTTTGCAATGACATACGAGAAGAACTGTAATCTGTTTCGCCACATATAGGAGTCATTACATTATCAAGACACCGCTGGCGACCCACTCACCAGGAAGGTCTACATCTGGCACTTCCGTGTTAGGATACCGGGCGGGAGACTGAGATGGGAAGGGGGCAACAGATCGAATCGGAACAGGCACTTGACGAGATACATTGCGTCGCCGCAATTGAAGGATATTGTCGGACATCAAGATGCTCAAAGGTCGTTTGCCTCGGAATCTAACAAAGTACAACATGGGATCACCGGCACAGATTTATTCATACAGCTGTCTACAAAATGCAAGAGCTTCTATCCAGACCGCCCGACGGCTGTTCATGTTACGGGAATGGGAGTGCGGGATAAGAGAAAGATGGGCATCAAGCTGTGCAACCTCCTGAAGCATGAATGGGCAAAGTGGCTCCGCCACCTCGACATGCGAGAGCCTGTGCGGAGCGTCATTCGAGAAAGGGTTCTGGATGGCTTCGGGATCGAGTTCTTGATCGGCATTGTGTTCTGCATGGTGCGCCATAATGTCAGCATCATGCAACTCCTCCCAATCAATACCGTATGCGTCAATATCGTCAACATCCTCATCAGCTTCCGAAGCCTCTGGGAAGTCTTCAAATCCTCGCAGGCCGTTCTCGATCATTCCGAAGAAAAATAAGTCTCGTGGGCTGCGAGTTCGATCATTGTCAAACCGAATCTTGTGCTCGTTCCATGCACTGGCCCAGTCGGAAGCGTCGTGGTTAATGGCGGGGAGGAACAGGTGGTGGAGAAGCCATATATGAGCATCGCGATCGGGCTGAAGGCCGCAGCCGACTTCCAGGCTGAGGAAAAAATTGCTCCACTTGCGGCCAAAGCCTCGAGTAACGTCGCACCAAAGGCACTCAATGCATATATTATGGACACTTCTACAGAAAGAAGCAGATGAGAAATATTTTACGACCAATATTATGATTGAGGGGAAGACCCAAACGCGCTAACTGAAATGTGCGCTCAACCCCGATATTCGGTCCCATCCTACTTCATATATGGGCACACGAACGAAATGACGCCATGAAAAAGATAAGAAGACTCACCGACCCCAGATGTAGGCGCCGTGCTCAGGACTGTACATCTCTTCCATCCACTCAGCGACTCTAACATTCTCGGTACCATGGTCGCCGCGGACACGCCGTGGTGTTCCATGGGCAAGGACGTCTTCGAGAAACAGCGCTAGGACAGTAGCGGCACGATTGTTGTCATTAGCACGAATGCCAGTGACAAAGCGAGAGTAGCCGTCGATGAAAGCATGTATGATAATTCGCCATCTCCTCAAACCTGTGACCAAGATAAGCAAGGATAAAACAAAAAGAGGGAGTAAGAACTGTGCTGGCCGTCGTGATGTGCAAGCGAGTTGGGACCTGCGACACGATACGGTTGGCGCCCAGTCGCGGTGTTTGAGTATGAGACCAGGGGACCGTGAACTCGGTTATACGACTCGCGGAGGCGAGAGGTCTGGATCCGAAATCCCAGTAGGCGAAGATGACCGTCAATCATTCGACGGCCAAATGTGGGGAAGACCTCCAGAATGTGATGCATAAGCTCATCGAGGTCATCATCGGAGATGTCGGAGACGGGGCCAGACGTGGACGAGATGTAAATACGGACCATCTCTCCCGAGGTGGGGTCCAGGGTCTCTGTATAGACGGGGGCAGCTGGCTCAGCCAAGCCGTAATCAAGGGCCTGACGGCGGATAGTACGCGATGAGACACCGGCAACAGGGGCAAGACCCGTCGGCCCGCGAAGGTCAAGCCCATATGCTAAGAAGGAGGGATCGATCTCGATGCGGGGGCGACCGCGTCGGCCAGTAGGCTCTTGAAATGTAACTGGGATTGCGGCTCTTGCAGGGATATCCTCTGATTGAACGGCAGCGGCGGTGAGTAAGGTGATCATATTGTCAATGGTCTCCTCCATGACTTGACGCTCAGCCACAGGGATTACATCGGCATGCTAAATGTTTTTGTCAACCCAAGATAAGGGAGTACGAGCGGCATAAAAGAACCTGGTGGATTGACTCTAGCATGCGGAGAACTCCGCTGTTCTGCTCCTGTATACGTAGCCGGTCGCCAATTTGGGTGTGCAAAGCGAGATTGACACGGTCTGCTAGCTGCATGAAGGCGATACGAATGCTCTCAAGGCGCAGAGGAATGAGGCGGGGCTCGTCAGCGTCCATGATAGGTGGTAGTGCGTATCAAGTTTGTTTGGCAGCTCAGGGGCGCCGCTTACACAGCTTGATCGTGGTAAATCATGCATGACCAAGGGAATGAGATCGAGAGAATTTATGACTTGGGGTATTCGAAATCAAAACTTCCATGTCAGAAAAGGAAATTGGTAAAATGAAATCAAAATGGGAGTGTGCGAAATCAAGAGTTGGCCGTGCGAAATCAAGAGTTGACCGTGCGAAATTGAGTTTTGACCGTGCGAAATCAAAACTTGATGTGTCAATTCTCAATTTCATTTCTGTGATTTCATTTTCACTTCCATGATCTGAGTTTCATTTTCTCCCATTTGTTTCCATAGGTGCTCATCCCATTTCTGTGGGGACCATTCTCAGTTTGAAAGTAGATTCATGCCAGATTTATTTGTGGTTGTGATCACAGTGATCACAACTGAGAATGGGAATGGCTGATAGGGAATTGAAACTATTAATTATGTCCAAAAAGGACACCTATATGCCTGGCCAAGACGGAAGAACTGGATGCGCATCAGATAAGATCGCAGACGGGACACGCACCTCCATTCCCTCCTGCGTCGCTCTCCAGTGTCATTAGATCATTTGCAAAGGGTATCGAGGAGACGAAGTCGGGCGTGCATGCCTTGTGGCCAGGAGGCGAGCGGAAGAAAGCGTTGGCGAGAGCGTGGGGGCGACGGGAAGAGAAGCGCTGTGGCAGTGCAAACTTGATCCTTGACGCGCAGACGCGCCCAGTGAAAATCCCGTCTGCTCTGGACACCTGCTCTCATCTGCTGAGCAGAATGGCGACAGATCTAAGCAGAAATTTGGCTATATAGCAGTTGGGAGCAGACATCATATCTGCTGACACGCAGCGCCGTGTAAGAAGGATGTGAGGTTAGGTTATATATGTGAGAAGGAATGGGGTCCGTCGTTATATAACATGGGCCTGTAAATTACTGGTTTCTAACATGACGTCACCGCGTGGAGCGCGAATTTTTTTTGGGGGTTTCTAACATGTTATAATAGCAAACAACATGTGCGATATGTTATAAACTACGCGAGGAAGTCCTCGATGGACCAATCCTATGGGCGACCCGTAGAAGCACCATTTGACACGCCGGCGGCTGTTGCCGTAGCTGTTGTAAGTTGCTGCGATGGATTCAAGAGCTCTGCCAATGCTGTGCTCTCCAACTTCACGTACTCGGAGATGGCGAAGGTCGTGGTGGAACGGGTCACGGCAGGGTTGATGAGTGTTGAGGGGTCACTGAAATTGATACGGTCAGTTTCTGCGAGGTCGTATGGGTCAGGATGGTTGAAAAGCAGCTCCTCAAGAGCATCCTTGTCAACGGCTGAAGGGCAGACATTTTCCTCGTGAATGAGATCCATCAATGTCGGTGCCGACCTATTGAGTGTTGTCCCGGGTGCTGGGGAGAAGACCTCGCTGAGGGCAACATGGGCCATATGGGTGTAATTTCCCTCGGAAAGGCCGTTGGTGTAAAAGTCGTAAAGCTGTGCACAGCCAACGAGATTTTCTGGGAGGATAGAGCTTCGGCGGGCAGCATTGAACCACCCGAGACGCGACGCGGTGCGTTCATCGCAGATCTCCGATGGCAAAATGGAGAAAAGCTTAATAGCGATCCTCTGCAAAGGTATTAGTCCGAAGAAATGCGAATGATAAATTGACTTACGCTAATCTGCTTTGCATTCGAGTCACCCGAAAGTTTTGTCCAGTAGTCGAGGGGTTTCGTTGTCGTGTCCCAATACTGAGTGTCGAACGGAGCCTGATTGTATGCCCAACGAACGAATTCCTCTTGAAGCTGAGTCACCTCCTCCTTGCCGCCGGCGTTGGCACGTATTTGCTCGCCCTTGAGGATCTCGAGCGCTGCTCTGAAAAGTAATTTAAAAAGCTTGGGATACTGCGCAGGCATGAGTGGTTCCCCCTGTCGACGCACAGGCATGGTCAATTGAAGACCACCACATTTTCCATACACCGGAAATCCTTCAGAGCCATATGAGCAAATCTATGGATCGACGTACTTGGATGGAGAAAATACGCCTAAAGGAAAACGTTGCAGGATGATTCCTACATCATGTGCTTGAAACGGTTGTTATAGATTTCTATAACTCGATCACGATACACCCCAGCGCTGCTCGATGGATCCGCTAAGATCTTCTCGAGATGCCAGGCAATAGCAACCCAAACGTAGAAGACATCAGCACAAGTTGTGTTCTGGCCTTCGAGCGTTAAGATTCCGTTCGCGGGTGCTGAAAGCAGCTTGATCATTGTTGAGAGATTCGACATGAATGCGTAATGCGCTGGTGTGTCGCCAAGAAAAGCCCGAAGAGGTTTCGTCTATTAGAGACTATGTGGTTAGTAAATTCCTTTTGTCGGGAATAAAAGACGGACTGCTTTAGTATCAAAAAGAAGTGAGCCGGCACGGTAACAGGAATTAATTGCCGGCATGCATGTGTAGACGGCAAAGGATTGAATGTAGGTGGTCGAGAAGCGCGTCTCAGAGCTCGACTTCATGCCCTCACCGATATTCATCTTTTTACGTTCTTCGTTCAGCTGGTAGGTGCCGATGTTAGACTTGCCAAAATAGTTTGACAGTCCGCTAACAACGACGAGGTCCTGGAGATTTTTGAGCTGGAAGGTTGTAGGACGACAAGCAGGCCACTTCACCTTCTTGAAAAGCGCACCCAGATCTTTCATCATGAGATTCAGGTTATGACAAGGGTCGTAAATATTCAAAACCCAGGGAAAAAGTCCCACGATGATACGTTTACAAGCGCGCACGTTGGGGCCGCCATCTCCAGCAATCGCACTGAGTTTGCGGGGATTGAAGTTCTCGAAAATCTGCCTCAACCGGTAAGTGTATGTTGCAGAGAACGAAGATACTTCATACCTTTTTCACAACCTCCGCAAGGGCTACGCCGGTCACCGAGACACCCTTGAACACATGACCATCCACAAAAAATGAGCATCGACTGGGAGTGGTGAGATGGAAAGTGTAGATCTCGTCCTTTGCGGGCGTACTCCAGCCGTCCAGTGAGCAGGTCATATGGGTTTTCGTGCTAAGGAACACCTTAAGCTTTTGACCGACCGCCGACAGTTCCGTTTGAATCGTGCGAGCGAAAAATGCGGTTCGCTCCGGGACTTTGTAGTTGGGGAGCCAGAGCGAGAACAAATTCGAGGAAGAAGGTGTTGCCGATGAGTGAGAAGGGAAGGGCGCAACATATGATGAGTTTGAACAGCAGGAGATCGATTTGCGCCTGCCGCTCGCGCGTCATTTTGGTCGGGGTAAAATATTCCATAATTCCGCTAGCACCGCCGACTGTGGTCTGGGAAGGAGTGGGGGTGGGCGGAGCAAGCCCTGGCATGGCCGTGGCCGCAGCTGGCTTCCGAATCTGGGGCAAAGAACTTTCGTCCCTAGTTTCCAATGCCACAGAGAGCGAGGATCCACCCCTTTCTTCGTTGACCAACTCCCACAATTCGGGCATCTCAGCCTGTAACTTCTGTAGAGTATAATGAGCAGCAGTTGGTGGTAAAGGAGACCTATCTACCTGGCAAATGAGAGCGTGGTTCTTGATGCGCGTAGGATCATGACCTGCACTCCGCTTGTCGCACGCGATGCACCAATTGCACTTGTCCTCCTCAACACCTCCATTTTTACGACGAACGCGTGCCGTTCCACTGATCACACACTCATCGGCCAGGAAGTCCCGTTTGCGGCCATTCCTGCCGTTCAGTTCCCGCGCGTTCTTTGCGATACGAGCCGCAAAGATGGACTTGACGGAGCGGACTGGGCCGATTTCTCCGGTAGGCACACTGAAATCTCCTAGCATGCGTTCGGCACGAGTGGCGGCACGCTTCGCCGCTCCCTGGAGCTCTTCGTATGCGTTAGGAAGCCCGATGGTGTCCGCGGAGGGCGGTGGCTAATTACAGATGTATCAATTCACGTCAGTGCGCGGTCACGTCAGGTCTGGGTCCAGATTCACACACCTCAGGCCACGGAGTCGCGAAATTCCCATCTTTGACAATGACTTCTTATGCCGAGATAAGTTCCGTACTGTGGGCTGCCCAAGCGTTTCGATGAGCGGAATTTTCGTCAGGCAGAAGCCCTGCGATGCCGTTGTTGCGGTCACTGAGCCCAAACTTTTCTTCAGTGATAAATCTCTGGCAGAGGGCCAGAAGGACGTCATGAGTAGCTTTATCCATGGCGAAGTGCACAGAAAAAAACTTCACGGCACTTGATCCGACTTACCTCACTTGCCATTTCAGGAAATCGCCCGAAACGACACTCACAGAGCCGCATCTTAAGTTCTTGAAGCCGTGAACACTTGTAATATGGATATCTGAAGGAGCTGATCCAATTTTGAGTTTCTCACAGGTTAATTACATGGCTCCTGGACCCTCTCATGTGAGATATGTAAATTACAGGTTATTAACCTCGTGATAAAGTCGTGTTATTTAACACAGCCTTTATTACACAGCGCTACTGACATGTGCTGTTATATGCCGCAGTCTGCTCCAGTCGCAAGGGGCACTCGGGATTCTAATAACGGATAGGGGGTCGAAAAGATTTTTAAGGCCCTCCATCAGACCCCTCCCCCTCCCCCGTATACAGGGAAGGAGTTTCCCACGGGTAGCACCGGACCACCGTACCAGGTCATGTGCAGGTGCCTGATGGCCGCTTCCCGCCCGAATAGGCCAGCATGAAGTACATTCTGCATATCACACCGTCAATTGGTTTGAATCAGTCCACCTGGAAACACACCCGACACTCTCAGTATCAGGGAGCGAATCATGGCCACTGGGACCATACCTGATACTCGAAGGATCAGTTGCGTGGAACTGGAACCTGATTCGGAGCATGCCGGGAGCAGTATCAGCTGTTCCGACATCACCCATGTCCGGCGCAACTTCTTTACGACTGATTCTGCTCCTGACATGCCTGGTGTCTGGAACAGTACCAAGTACATTGACATGCAGTGTATTAATGAGTCCAAAATGACTCCTGACAATAAATGAGTCAGGCTTAGTTTCGGGCTATTTGACACAATAAGAATCAGTTACCAATAACCGACACAGAGCGTGTCAGGAAGCCTGACACTCATCCTGCAGGGTGTCAGGCCTGCTGTTCTTGGGCTTTGCGCTTTCCCTGGAGCCTCGCCAGCAGATCCGCATCCTGCGCCTTCTGCACGATGTTCGGGTCCACTGCCTTGGCCAGACTACTGCCCATCATCTCACCGCAAGTCTTCCTCACCGGCCGGACGAGGGAGCTGCCGTCGAGATCTTTCTGTGACTTGCTCTTGGAATGCGTCACTACTACAAGGTCCGCACCGCCCGTGGGATTGCGACGTAACTCAGCGAGGCGCCTCTTCCCTGCCTCTGCCTTCTCCTTCTCCGCGTCCATCACCTTCGAGCGCGTCAGCATCTCGGTGGTAGTGCTTCGAAGCTGTGCCGCCTCCCGACGAATGCGCGTGGACTCGGCGTCTGCTGCTGCTCCTGTCAAGGCAGGGTAGTGGAGATAGATGTAGACGTGGCGGCCGTGGCGCCTGGGGGGGGAGGTGGTGGCGCATCCGCAGTCTTGTGTAGCCTGCCTGGTTTGCACTTAGGTGGCGCAGACCCCGCCGGTTCCTCGTTCTCCAACTGTGGTGCAGGAGCAGCAGCAGCGAGAGCGCCTCCGGCTCGTGGTTTGCGTGGCGCCTTTGGTGGATGTGCCATGGGGCGGGACTCGAAGTACCCAGGTCCGACGCTTGGTGCGGGAGTCGAGGACACATTCGTCACGATGGAGCGGAAGAGCGCGAGCGTCGCCGGCGCTGCAATCTTCTGGGAGGGGGGGCTTGCTTCAAGCGAGGGGGCTGAGGAAGGGGCATTTGCGCTTGAGGTGGAAACAGAACTCGTCACCGTAACTGGGGCAACACCGTTGATCGCACCTGATCCCAAGGAGTTGATCGTAGAGCTGGACACAGCTGTCGGTCTGCCGCCTCTGAACACGTCAAACAGGCTGCTTGGGGGGGGGAAGCAGCTGGGAGTCCAGGAGAGGCAAGGCGGGGCTGGCGGTGGTGGTGAATACAACCCCACACCTGCGGGAGGAAGGGTCAAGCAACGCTCGGCTCCCGCCCAAAACTGTCACCAATATCACGATCCGAAATAAATGAGGCACCACGGTGCATTGCATGCGGGGCCGGACGGTCGTTGCCGGAATTGTTGTCAAAAATGAACACGGGCACAGGGAATGGGTCCAAACTTGAAGGCGGTGGGAGTAACTCGGTGGCGTCGTCGCTCCGAGGGTCGTCTCCGAATGAGAACATCTCCTCCCTCAGCCCAAGTCCCGACGGGCTGAATGCGCTGCTCCCCTAGCTGGTAGGCAGAGCCATGCTGGTCTCCAGACCATGCATCGGCCGGAAGCAAGCCGTAACTGTCGGAATTTATTGCAGTGATCGCCAACTCGAATCCAGGAAGCCCAGGAAGGTCCTCGGACGGAGGGGTGGCGGGCTCAGATGCAGATGCAGATGCAGAGGCGGCTGCGGTTGGGATAAGCATTGTCGTAGGAGCTTCGGCCGTGGACATCGCAATGTCCAGAGTTGGGACGGTAGCTGCGGACTTCTTGACCGGTTTCTTGCGGATGCGTTTGGCAGGTTTCACCGACGCCGACACGGAGGCGCTCGCAGCCTCCTTGTCCTCGGAATCCTGCACATCTATTCTCAAGAGCCCTTCGAGTGTACCCGGAATAGCCTCAATCGCTCGTGCATCGCAAATCTCATGTGCTGTAACCACACGTCACAATCTGCACACGGACTGAAGGAAGCACTTACGAAAAGGCAGTTTCAGGAACTGAACAAACGGTAGCTTCACAGCCTCGTCGAAGTTTGGGTGGAACACCTGGAAGTCCGTGCCCAAAGGGGTGGTCCCGAGGCAGATACTGTCAAGAACAAAGAATGGATCAACAATTGCGTCAACAAGCACCCACAACCCAAAAAAGGCACTTACACTTTGGCAGCGATCGCTCCCCCACGAGACAGCATGGGCCCACCACAGAGCAAAGTAGGTTTCCACCCAGTGGCCTGTTCGATTATCTGCAGCACCCCAGTGGCCAGCTCCACCAGCTGGTCGATTGCACTACGATATTCTTAAGCCACTACTCTCATCGTCTAAGAAAATGACTCACTGCTGGTACTGCTCTGGTGACTGCGTGTCTTCGAGCTCGGCTCCACCGTCTTTCTTGCGCGCTGCATTCAGCACGGCCATCTGCTCCATGACCTCCTGCTTCACTGCCTCCGTCTCCGCGTCCAACAACACCGTCGCCGCCGCACGCTGGATCCTCATCCGTTCCCTGTGATTCTCCAGTGCGCGATTCATGCTCTCTAACTCCTCCCGGAGCTCAGCCTCCTTTGTCTCCTCAGCGCTCAAAACTAGGGCCCACTGCCAGACGCTCGACCTCCGCCTCGTCGGTAAGGAGCCCGTATCCGCGGCGCAGTGCCTCTCGACGGCGCGGTAGGGGCAGGTGCCTTTCTTCTTTTTCTGAAAGGCCTTGAACAGCGCATCCGTCTTCTTGCGAGCCCGAGCGGTGGCAGCCATGCCGCGAGTAGACTTCCGGTAACGCATCCAAGTCTTCAATCGCTGCAAAACGAGGCCAATGGTTAGGGACTTTGCGGAAACGAATACTGACGTCCTTCCTCTGTTCCAGCGCGGCGGCGACATCCTCCGTACTGGCGTTGGGAGGCGCAGGCTCCGGGAAAAGGTCAAACCATCCCTCGTTCAGCATGGCCCAGAAACACTGCTGGGCTTTGTTTCCTGGCTTCGCAAGTGCCACAAGAAATAACGGCAGCATGTTGGTGAGATAATCCCTCTGCGCTGCAGTTGTCCAATCATGCGCACCCATCGAATGTCGGCAAGAAAGGCAAGGTTTTTTTGGAGGGGCGGGCGGGGCTGGTGTAAGCGCTCAATGTGTTAATAACAAGTCTTGCCCCTCATCTAGTGCGTATTGGTTTCAGGTGGATTTTCCTCCACAATCCCCAACATTCGGCTCAATCAGGCCACAATTTCTTTTCATGACCAAACATCGCCCCCAAACCTCCAGGTCTGTCCATTTTACGCACATCTCATTCCTCCATGGGCATGTCCAATATTCCTCATGCAACTCTCATCCAGAACCTCACATGGCATTCTTTGCATCAAGGTTCCTTTTCCACACGATCCCTGGGGATAGATCCTCACGGATCTTGGAGCCGTGGCCATTACTGTGCGCCCGGGCTTCATAATCTCGCTCACCTCGCTCAGGTCCTATCTTGCCCCCAAAGCGATCCACCATCACCAGTTTTACAGCCCCTACCACCGCTGCCCCAGCTCATGCCTCAGCTGCCACACCAGCTCCTGCTCCGCCTGGCAGCCCGCGCATGGCAGTGGTGGCAGCTGTTGAAGAGCTGCTCACCCGCACCCTCCTCCTCTAGGATACTGCCTATGAGTTGACCCGCCTCGCGCAAGACTTGCAGCGTAAGTGTTTCCGTGATAGCCTCGTTCAACTCTACTCTACTAACTTCTCCCACCCGCCCTCTCTTACCCAAACTTTCCTTTCACTTAGACGTCTGGGTCAGGGTCACGAACGTCAAGACCCCGGCCCAGGTGGAGGCGCAACACGCCTCCGCTCCCAACGACTGCGCTTGGTACGTCGTGTGGGTTGGCCGTGAGCCCAGCATCTACATCACCAGGTCAGTGTCTTGTCTTATATTTCCTTCTTTTGCTTTCCCGCCGCTGACTTTTGTCAATTGGTTCAGCGAGGAAGCGGACGCGCAGATCAAGGGCTGCCCCGGGCAGCAGTACCACAAGCCTCAGTCCAAGCCCGAGGCCCTCGCCCTCTACCGGGACAAGTTCTGTGACCGGCAGGTCTCCAAATGGGCAGAGTGTTAGTTACGATTTAGTGCCCATGTACCGTTGCCGCGCCGTCCAATTCAGTTGTTGTCTGCTTCTCTCCCTTTCGATAATATCCAGCCAAAAAAATACGTCCACGGAAACAAATCAAGAATGTCCAACCCCAAGTGCTCATAATCCCTTTTGCCTGCACTTATCTCACGCACATCAGTGATACGATTTTTCATCCCATGCATAGTTCTGCGGGGGTATCTGTTGCCTGTGATCAGCAGAAACCAGTCTCATGCTATGTTCCTGACATTGGTCCCATGCCCTCAGAATTCACATGCCGTTGCTCGGGGAAGTACGGAATGGATAATATACCATTTCAACAAGCGGTGCGTATACATCACAAATATAGAGAGACCCTCATTCATCATCGCTGGAAAACGGTAAATCTCGCAAGCATGTCTCTAATAGAGAGCTTGCGGCAGCCACCAGGAGCCACCCGGTGGCTGATCGGGCATGCAGTAGCTGGTGGCTGTGGCTCCTCCAGTGGCTGAATCTCGCACATTGTGGGATGGCACCCAAGTCTATTTATGGTCCTTTATCACTATATTTGACACCAATTTTTATTATGCCTGCATGAAGAAGGCAGCACAGCTAAGCTTTCTTTCCATTCATCAAAAAAATAGCTTGTTTTAGGCAGTAAAGCACAGTCTGGACACCAGGATGAATTTACCTGCTATAAACAGGAACCAGAGAGCGGAGGTCTTTTCTAACATCACACATGAAATCAATGTGCCAGCCACCAGCCAGCCACAGCCACTGGCTACCGCATGCCCAATCAGCCACCGGGTGGCTCCTGGTGGCTGCCGCAAGCTCTCTAATGTGGTGCGGCAAAACGAACACCTGGAAGAGTTGTGTTATGCTACAAAGAGAGCCCAAAGGAACTACCTCAGATTTGCACAATCGGATGACTGCGCTGATTTTCACCCAAATTTAGCGGAAACGGAAAGAGAATGGGAGAGATGGACCAAGTCGAACTACAGATCACGAAAGTTCAACTTCAATCAAGCAAGCTGTGCTAATTATGCACGCACACCTGATTCACTTTCTCTCCGCCAACATCACACACACAAGACATTTCCGCTTTGCTCGATCCCTCCCTGGCTTGTTATGGCGTCAACTCATTCTCCTTCGTCTGGTCTCAACAGCTATGATGAGGACTGTGGGGAAACGGAAGGAATACAAAGGAAAATGTGAGTAATGCGGTGAATTTCTGTGTGTCCGAAATTCGCATTCTATGTACCATGGAATGGAGGAGAATGGTCTACCGACACCAAATTCCAGAAGAAGGTACGGGCTGAGCATGACGCCTACGCTATCAAAACCAAGCGGGACCAATGGAAGGCGGCGTCAGCTCGCTATTATGTGCGGCACCCCGAAATCAAAGAGAAGAAACGGCTGCAAGCAGCAGAGCGACGGTAAGTCTCAGGTCATCCTGCTGGCGCCTGCCATTCAAGTAGGTGGATCTGTTAGCGCTGCGAAGAAGCTCGCACGTCGACAGCGGGATTCTTCAAAGAAGGAACGAATACGGTGCGTCCGCTGTGCATTTATTTCTGGCTAGCTAGTCTATCTGAGGAGACGTCCTTCAGCGAGGAGAACAAACTGGGTGAGTTCCCCAAGAACCCCGATATCTCGCTACCAAAGACGGGAGCGCAAATGTATGTGCATTTTAATGTTTGGACTCAGTATGTTCTAGTATTCCGACATTTCCTTTAATAGGGATGTGGTGGATCTGTTCACTATGCAGGATACTTGGGTTGATGGTTCGAAAAGGTAACGGAACGGAACGGTATCATGCTAATTGTAGTTATGGTGCTAACGGGGTATCCAGCGATTGTGTGCATGATTTACTCTACGGCTCCCAGCCGTTACGCGTCCAAGGCGAGGCGGAAGGGTGGGTCTAGGTCATGATTGCCGCGTTGCTTTGTTGCTAACCCAAGCCGCACAGATCCGATGAAACTGGCCCAATGGTTCCAAACCCACACAAGATGCTTCCTCGAGATCCAGAAGCCTGGTCTTATTTGGCCCCGCGGTATGATAACAGGTGCGTCTCACTTGACATTAGAGAGCTTGCGGCAGCCACCAGGAGCCACCCGGTGGCTGATTGGGCATGCGGTAGCCAGTGGCTGTGGCTGGCTGGTGACTGGAACATTGATTTCATGTGTGATGTTAGAAAAGACCTCCGCTCTCTGGTTCCTGTTTATAGCAGGTAAAGTCATCCTGGTGTCCAGACTGTGCTTTACTGCCTAAAACAAGCTATTTTTTTGATGAATGGAAAGAAAGCTTAGCTGTGCTGCCTTCTTCATGCAGGCATAATAAAAATTGGTGTCAAATATAGTGATAAAGGACCATAAATAGACTTGGGTGCCATCCCACAATGTGCGAGATTCAGCCACTGGAGGAGCCACAGCCACCAGCTACTGCATGCCCGATCAGCCACCGGGTGGCTCCTGGTGGCTGCCGCAAGCTCTCTATTAATTACTTGAATTCAGTTTGCAACTCATGGGCCAATTACGCATGGGACGCATTCTTCGACCTCAGAAACCACCCCTTGTTTTGAAATGGTCAAGTACAGACCGAGCCTCCACTCTGTTTGTACAATGCTTAACGCAACTTTTGTAGGTATTCGGTTTCCTGCAGCACATTCATTACTTGGATTCAATTTGCAACTCATGGCCAATTACGCCTGAGACGCATTCTTCGACCTCAGAAACCACCCTTTGTTTTGAAATGGTCAAGTACAGACCGAGCTTCCACTCTGTTTGTACGATGCTTAACGCAACTTTTGTAGGTATTCGGTTTCCTGCAGCACATTCATTACTTGGATTCGATTCGCAACTCATGGTCCAATTACGCCTGAGACGCATTCTTCGACCTCAGAAACCACCCCTTGTTTTGAAATGGTCAATTACAGACCGAGCTTCCTTCCTGTTTGTACGATGCTTAACGCAACTCTTCTAGGTGTTCGGTTTCCCTGCAGCACATTGATTACTTGGATTTCAGTTTGCAACTCATGGGCCAATTACGCCTGAGACGCATTTTTTGACCTCAGAAACCACCCCTTGTTTTGAAATGGTCAAGTACAGACCGAGCTTCCTTCCTGTTTGTACGATACTTAACGCAACTTTTGTAGGTATTCGGTTTCCTGCAGCATATTCATTACTTGGATTCAGTGTGCAACTCTTGGGCCAATTACGCATGGGACACATTTTTCGACCTCAGAAACCACCCCTTGTTTTGAAATGGTCAAGTACAGACCGAGCTTCCTCTCTGTTTGGACAATGCTCATTTTTTTTTGTCAGATATAAACACGCCGGGGATTCCTATCTCAAGGCCTTCGGATTCTAAGGAATACTGCATGTCTCATTTCCGCTTTGAATTCGTGTAGAGGCTGGGTGACACACATTTGTAGAGTTCTCATACAGAGTGCCGGGATGCCGAAACTCTGATGCGCACAGCATGCCGTATTCAGCCACCCACGCCACCTCACTCACTCGCTACTTCACTCACTGGCCACCCACCGGTACGTTTTGCCTGCACTTCTTATTCTTATCCTCCTTCCCGTTCAACTCCATCTCTTGGGTCGCTCTCGCCCGCGTTATCCTGCGCGCTACACGCTGGGCATTACCACAGGCTCTATGTATAGCTGCAAAGGCAAGCGCGGGTGGCAGCATCTCAAGTGACGCGTCTCATCCTGTTTTTTTCTGCTGTCAAACACCGTATTAACGCCACCACGTTTTACAGACACTTATGGCTCACGCGATGCATCGAGGGACTCAGTGGTCGCCGTGGGAGTTCGACGTCAGACTCGATCCGCCGGAGATCTTTCAAAGTCGCGTTTCGCTGGCGCCATACTTGGAGCAGGCCATCGAGGCGGCTCAATTACGTGACGTAGCATCCGAAGCCCACGATGAGGCGCTTGAGGATGAAGACGCTTGGGAGGATTTCGCGCCCGTCACGTCGCGCCCGCTTTCACCACTTACGGCGCTGCCCTCTCGCTCTCCCTCACCTCCATCTCCATCGGAGTTGTGTTTTAGTAGTCTACCCGCTCGTTCTCCCTCGCCTCTGTCGGATCCACCGCCTTCACCGCCGCCCCCAATCGGCTTGCCGTTTGGTAGTCTACCGGCTCGCTCTCCCTCGCCTCTGTCGGACCCACCGCCTTCACCGCCCCCCGAAATCTCGGCCCGCAAACGACACCAGAAGGCTTGGAAGAAAACGCGCCGCAGTCGCGCTCGAGTCTCCCGTGCTCAAGCGGTGGCCTTCGGGCCTTTGCCTCAAGCGAGGCATTCCCAGTCTTATTGGGAGGATGTGTCGCACATAGCCTCCGCCAGCGCCGCTGACCTCAGTTCCTCCTCAGGGGGGAATTGGATTGGCTCTCACCCAGTCAAAAAGTCGCGCCTTTCGCGTGCGCGTCTGCGACGCCTCAAGGATCGTTTGAAGGAGGACTATGATTTAGTGCGCTGGGATGGCAGGTGCGAGTTCTGTTATCTGATCCAAAGCTCGCGTTCTGATTTATGCTATTTCTAGACGCCCGAAACTTATACTTGATGCCGACGGCCGCATTGTAGCGGTGTTGCTGGGCCGACCCGAGGGAGCTGATTGGGATCGGGTGTTGAAGGAAGTTCAGCAGCTTATGGACGCGGTTAGGCAGCGAGGGGTTCGCCAAGGTATCTTTACGAGCCAAAATAAAGAGCACCATCGTGGGAATTTCTTTACAATGCGAGCCGGGCTTACGAAGGGACCCGGCCAGAAGGTCTGATTCTACCTACTAGACCCTGTGTCGGCGCTGACAACCGAGCTTCAGAGACCGGGCAACCTGACCCATTCCAAAACGTATCAGCGCCTATTGCAGCGCCTCCTCGCAAATCATTTGGTTGGACGAATTGTTGGGTTCCAATCTAGTGAGAAACATTCATATGTTTTTGCTCAATGTGCTCACAGAATCTCGGTTTACCGTAGGTGGTCTCGGACGCTATTTACCCAAGTTATACCAACACCAACGCTCAACAATGCAAGGGATCTTACGTGACCAGCCCGAGCTCCGAATACCTTTCGACAACTCTATTTTCCCAACGGTAACATTTAATCTGGGTCCCGACGTCGTCACAGCGGAACATCTAGACTTGCTCAACAATGCCTACGGGATGTGTGGCATCACGTTGAATGGAAGCTTCGATCACACGCGTGGGGGGCATATCTACATCAAGCAGCTCAAAACTGTGTGAGAGTTTCCGTCCGGCTCAACCATCCTCCTTCTCTCCGCCACATGCGAACACGGGAACACCCCCATCCGGAAGGGCGAGACGCGCTATTCGATGACGCAGTATGCGGCGGGGGGCTTGCTCAGATGGGCTGCATACGGGTAGGGTAGGCGGATTGGTCGCGGTTCGATTTCGATCGAGCCGATGATCGGTCCGCAACTCCGCGGGTGTAGGCACCATTACGGATCAGACCGGGTATAGATGCCGATTCCCACCACATTTATTTCCAGCATTATTTTGGACTTTTGGCTGCATAGAAAGTTTTGAAATGAGGTTGGGACTGATATTGGGTAAAAATCCGACTAAAATAGCTAGCAGGGAGTCCAATCAAAGTTGCTTTACCACCGAAAATTGATTGTAAAGCAAACACTGACCCATGGCACCGCATGATGCAAAGTGCATCAACAAGAAGTTCTCAATGCCCAGCGCGTCATCGAATCTCAGCCTCAAAAATGCTCTTTATGAGCTCTTCTTCCCTTCCAACTTCCAGTATTCAAGTTGGATCCATCGAAATAAACCCATTAGCCTCCACCATCTCTGTGTTTTTTCTCCGAATCCCTGAAGTTTCAGATTCCGAGTTGGGGATAAATCAAGGATAAATGTATTTGCACTACATGGAATTTATTACGATTGCCATTGGCTCCAACATATGGCGGAAAACATCCCAAGCTGTATCCAATGACCTGGCTTCCCTATCTGCTCGTAAACTACTTGCGCCAACTTGCCGAAATCACGAGTATAACAAGAAAGGTGAGCCTCCCGAGGTCCGA
This sequence comes from Mycena galopus ATCC 62051, assembly GCA_014925785.1. Classification (NCBI taxonomy): domain Eukaryota; kingdom Fungi; phylum Basidiomycota; class Agaricomycetes; order Agaricales; family Mycenaceae; genus Mycena; species Mycena galopus. Next base: position 78,725 of record WIQG01000234.1, read on the forward strand.
CATTGTCAGTGATCATCTGTCGAAAATCATCCACACACTCCTCGGGGACAGGTATGTGGCAATGAATGCCACAATAATTTTTGGTGATGCTCCAAGGCATCAAGTGGATCATGGCCGGAAGGCATATTCTTGTCCACCTTGTACGCACCTGGTGGTTCCACCAGAGGCAGAATTCATCCAACTCCACTTGCAACAGAGGTACAAAGACCCAATAAAAGAGTGGCCTAGTAACAAGGGTTGGAAGCTGGATACCATACAACAAGATTGAACAAACAGATGAAAGTCAATGTGGGGACCAAAGATTCTCCCCACTTTGCCAACGAGGATGATGTTTTTGAGGTTCAGCCCCTTCTTCTCTCTGAACCAATGCCAGAAGCCCTCGATAATTATATTGTGAACACTCTTAATTATTTGGCAGACATCTGGATCAATATGGGGTGCACATGTACTCCTAGCAAAACACGATGAGTGACCTTTCAAGTCTCAAAAAGAAATTGATTGACAAACCAAAGTGCATCTTGAATTGCGTACTGCCGACCAATTTCAGATCCTTTGTCCACTGTCATTTGAACGAGAATTGCTTGAAGATTCATGAGGTAAGCAAGTCTATAATAAGAATGTTCAAGTTGAAACTGGACTGACCACCAACTTTTTTAATGAAATCAAGAAACAAATGACCAATGGCCCCTGAGGTTCGACTGTTCGGAACGAAACAAAGGAACAGGACTGTATCAGTCCACTTGTCTTTGTAGCCATATATGGGAAGACCAATGTCGCCCATATCGAGGGCCTGTTTACCCAGTTTCTCGTGCCCATCACATAACACCTCGTGAAATGAACCATTGGAATTCAGCCTGGTGCACGGTATAACAGATTTTTTCTTTCCGGGGAAGCGATGGTGAAAGCCCATCGGGAAATGTTCCAGCATGATTTTCAAGATGGTATTAATGTTGCCGCAACTTTAGACTTGATCGACTTGAAGTCGAAGTTTGCATCGACTTGAGTCGAGTCGAGTCGAGTCAAATCCCAGACTTGACTTGACTCGGAAGTCAGCCCAAGTCGACTTCAAGTGACTCAAGTCAACTTGAGTCGAGGCAAATTTAGAAAAATACCCAACAGTGAATAGTAGTTGTTAATTGGGTATCTGGAGTTGATGTGGGTCGGTGTGAATCAACAGTTCTTTCACGGGTCTTTCCTTGGCGTTGCTACTAGTAGTATCCCATCTCCTTTTGTGTTTCCTCTACTATTTCTCTTGAAGTAACTCCTTTTCATTCCCAAGCGAACACTTGACCTGCGGGCAGTCTTGCTTGACAGGACGCAGTTGTTCTGGCTACGGCGCAGTCAATCCTCCTTGGGCTGGTAGGCCACGTCGTTTTGCCGAGTGTGGACAGATAAAACATGCCCACTTTTGTTTGACTCCGAATCCTCTGCCCACCATCTGCGTCCTCAATTCAGATTCTTCTTCAGGAACCGTTGCAGTCCCTTGTGTAACACCTCTGGATACTGCTGGCTGTCTTTCGGACTCATGTTCCATGATCAATTCAAAACTTTGCTATTAATCTTGGGTCTCTTCTTGTGCTGCCCCAATTTTCATGGTTTCTTCAACCCAGGATTTTTTTGGCACCTGATAATACCGCCACCCCTCGATAACTATCGACGGGTCTACCCCCCCAAGACCCGTCAATAGTTATCGAGACGTGGCACGGCCACCGTACGGGTTTGGTGGCAGTGGCAGAGCAGCCATGCCACCCAGTAAATACCTCCTATTGTTTGCTTGCTTTTTTCGAACAAACAATGCCACATATGCCACGGAACCGCCATGTGTGCCACAGAACCGCCAATTGGGCTGGATATTGTGCCATGGGTGCCATGAGGCCACTGACCCAGGGTCAGTAAAATTTTGTTACCTAAATAGTGCCATGGGTGCCACGAGAGATTTCGACCCGGGATCAGTAAAATTTGTTACCAAAATAGTGCCATGGGTGCCACCAGACTTTCTGACCCAGGATCAGTAAAATTTTGTTACCAAAATAGTGCCATTAGTGCCACCGGACTTTCTGACCTAGGATCAGTAAAAAAATGTTACCAAAATAGTGCCATCAGTGCCACCGGACTTTCTGACCCAGGATCAGTAAAAAAATGTTTCCCAAATAGTGCCATCGGTGCCACGGGACGTTCTGACCCAGAATCAGTAGAAATTTGTTACCAAAATAGTGCCATGAGTGCCACAAGATGTTCTGACCCAGGATCAGTAAAAAAATGTTACCCCAATAGTGCCATCAATGCCACCGAACTTTATGTCCCAGGATTAGCAGAAAAATGTTACCAAAATTGTGCCATTGGTGCCACAGACCATTTTGACCTGTGGTAGGGTGGAAAATTACCCAAAATATGCCATCAGTGCCACGGACCATTTTGATGTGGCATAAACAATGCCATTGGTGCCACCGATGAATGCAGTAAAAATAATATCCCAACACTGCCATCAGTGCCAGAAGCATCATGCCACCATTGCCCCAGACCTGATCAGGGGAACAATAATATCCAAACAATGCCATTCATGCCACAGATCATTTCAATGCCAGATCAAGGGGAACAATAATACCCAAACAATACCATGGATGCCATGGACCATTGAAGCAGGGGAAATAATACCCAAGCAAGGCCATTGGTGCCACAGCTCATTTTAGCGCTAGATTATGTGCCATGGGTGCCTTGGACCATTTCAAGATGGGATCCCAAAAAGAACACCAATACAAGAATAACATGGACACTGCACCACATCCAGATCAGGATCAATAAGAGAACTTTCAATAAAGAGTATCATCTGTCAGATCCAAACTTTGCAGCAAGCATTTTATTTTTTTGTGAGTTCAAATGCCATTGGTGCCACTGATCCACCTGTGCCACCTGTGCGACTGGCTGATGTATGGAGAGTTCACGAATCCTAAGTACAGTTCAATGTGTAAATATGTGTTATATTATTCAACTTGAATGTGTGACTATGCTTCTAGCACAGACCAATTTTTTTCGCATGGTTATGTGCCAAAGATTCAGGGAAGAAATATTATTATCACATACCTGTCATCAATTATTCCCTGGAAAACACTACCTGAAGGAAGTGAATACATTTGGTCAACAAAGGAGAGCTGAATCACCATCATTCTTCATCTCTCTGAACTGCCACTTTACAAAATAGGGGGAAATGTGATTTTGTCCAAAACATAATTAGTATCCGCTTTCAAGTCTAGCACACTCATCTCCTGATCTATATAGTCCAGAAGAAGAGCCCAGAACAAAAATCTGAAGGATCTTCGTAGTATTGTACCGGCAGGAAATATTTTAGCTAAAAACATATACTGGGAATTTCCACTGGGACAATATCCTTTTATGGAGTTTGGCTCCATAGAAGTGGTTGAAATACATTGTATAACAGGTTCCAAGTCTTAATTTGTGGCCAGAGGTCGTGGGGGAGGCTGCATAAACATGGGATACCAACTTTATGAAAGGCTGCATAAACATGGGATACCAACTTTACGAACAAAATTTTCGTAAAGTTGGTATCCCATGTTTATGCAGCCTCCCCCACGACCTCTGGCCACAAATTAAGACTTGGAACCTGTTATACAATGTATTTCAACCACTTCTATGGAGCCAAACTCCATAAAAAGATATTACCCCCATGAATATGCCCAGTATACATTTTCAGCGCTAAATTGTGGCTGTGCAAAGCTGTGCTCACTTCTTCTCGCTTTTGCACTACATACTATGGCCACATTATTGTTTGTATTCACTATTCCTTACTGCTACCATGTACTGTGGTTGCATCAAATGCTTTATTGCTAACACACAGGCAGATTTATTGGATATCCAACGGTCAGCAGACTGAAATCTATTGTTCCTCTGCATTCCCTCTGGGCAGGGTTTGGTTGAAAATATTTCAGAGCACAGATGGAAGGCCCAACAAGAGCATGTGGAAAAATCTCATTGACTTTACTGTGTAGGTGAAGATCTTTTCAGAACTTGAAGTGTAGTCAGTTCTTTTGAACTTTGTGCCAGATGGCTCTCCTAAGATCAATTATCAATAGTTTTCCTTGAGAATCTACTGATTGGCCCCTGCATCTGTACCTTGGGACATCACAATTTCACGAACCTCACATTTGGGTGTTGTGCAATCATGATGCTCGGCAACTTTGACTACTGTACTATTTCAACTAAGTGTTCATCTATTTAGGAATTTTTGTGTGTCCGAGATGGCCGATAAATTTTCTTTTCAAATAAGGCAATTTTTGCACACATCAAAAAAAGTTGGGTGTGACGTGCGACTGAACACTTGGCCCAAGCCCCTGGATTTTACCTCATTTCTGGCCCTAATACCTTGGACAACTGCAATGTCTACACCTCTTGGTGAGTCACCTTTTTTTCGCTCTTTGGCCAGCCCTGAATAAGACACAAAAAAGGTTGAGCACCCAGTGTGTCTCTGAACATTTTCCCCAGGTGGGCACCACCAGGTACTCATCCTGGAAGGCTTGCCTGCTGCAACACTGGGATGCATGCCCATGTTGGGAGCCCCAAAACCCCTGTGCACCTGCCCATCCACACCCCACCTACTCCCAATGCAACCACTTCGGCCTCTGCCAGCACTGTGTTGATGCTCAGGGCCACTGGTGCCACCTTTTCAACCCTCAGCCTCCAGGCCTTTTCACACACCAAGCCCTCTCAGGCTCCACCCCACCCTCTCAACATTCACCCATTGTTCTTGATTGACTTCTCCTCCTTCCCTTGAGCCCCTCCGATGTCGAGGATCCACTCTGCCTCCTGCCCTCAAGGTCCCCCTTGAAGGTATGAAGACATACGCTGTCCGAGGGCTTGGCACCATCCACACCTCCCTTGAGGATTCCCTCGCAGATTTCAAGGCAGCAACAGCTCAGGACCCAGCGACTCCCCTCACAATGGACAATCTTGAAGTTGCCACCTTGGTGGCAGCTGGCCACACCCTAGAGGAGGCAAAGGCTCTTGTTGGTGTTCACTGTTCAGTGGAGGGGCTGATTTTACAGGAGGAGCATTCATATGATTCTGACAATGAATACTGTCAAAGATCAGTCAGGCAACAACCTTCAGCAAAGAGTGAAAGGAGTCAGAAGATTGGTACAAGTAGAAATAGATAAAAAAGGAAGGGAAGAGTTAGAAGATTAGACTACTACAGCTATATATCACACCAGGATTCATTGCCAGAATGATATGAAGTGTGATATATAGCTGTACTAGTCTAATCTTCTGACCCTTCCCTTCCTTTTTTATCTACTTCTACTTGTACTAATCTTCTGACTCCTTTCACTCTTTGCTGAAGGTTGCCTGACTGATCTTGGGCTGGACGGGGTGTGGTACTCATGGCATTCTTTGATGTTCTTTTTGGATCCTGTTAAGAAATGGTCCATGACACTGATGGCATTATTTGGGTAACGTTTTCCGCCCCAATCCTCAATTGAAATAGCTGATTGTGTAATATTTTCCGCTAGATCCTGGATTGAAATGTTCCGTGGCACTGATAGCATTGTTTGGGTAAGATTTCCCCTGATCCTGGATCAAAATGATCTGCAGCACCAATGACATTGAGATATTTTCCCCCCTATTCCAGATCAAGGTGGTCAGTGGCACTGATGGCATATTTTCTGTAATTTTCCCCCTTACCCCAGGTCAAAATGATCCGTGGCACCAATGGCACAATTGGTAACATTTTTCTACTGATCCTGGGACAGAAATTTCGGTGGCACTGATGGCACTATTGGGGTAACATATTTTTACTGATCCTAGGTCAGAACATCTCGTGGCACTCATGGCACTATTTTGGTAACAAATTTCTACTGATCCTGGGTCAGAAGGTCTCATGGCACCGATGGCACTATTTGGGGAACATTTTTTTACTGATCCTGGGTCAGAAAGTCTGGTGGCACTGATGACACACTTTTGGCAACATTTTTTACTGATCCTGGGTCAGAAAGTCTGGTGGCACCAATGGCACTATTTGGGTAACAAAATTTTACTGATCCTGGGTCAGAAGGTCCGGTGGCACTGATGGCACACTTTTGGCAACATTTTTTTACTGATCCTGGGTCAGAAAGTCTGGTGGCACCCATGGCACTATTTTGGTAACAAATTTTACTGATCCCGGGTCGAAATCTCTCGGGGCACCCATGGCACTATTTAGGTAACAAAATTTTACTGACCCTGGGTCAGTGGCCTCATGGCACCCATGGCACAATATCCAGCCCAATTGGCGGTTCCGTGGCACACATGGCGGTTCCGTGGCATATGTGGCATTGTTTGTTCGAAAAAAGCGACCAAACAATAGGAGGTATTTACTGGGTGGCATGGCTGCTCTGCCACTGCCACCAAACCCGTACGGTGGCCGTGCCACGTCTCGATAACTATTGACGGGTCTTGGGGGGGTAGACCCGTCGATAGTTATCGAGGGGTGGCGGTATTATCAGGTGTTTTTTGGGCCCATGGATCAACCTTGGTCGCAACAAATCGTTATCTGAGGATCAATTCATTTTTATTTTGTTTGGTGCCTTGTGCCACTTCTTCGCTCTCCGGATTTGTGGTTGTTTCATGTCCTGGCTCCCTTGGGACTCGGCCACATAAAGATTTGCACCCTTCAAATCAATCACTGTTATTAGTTCTGTCCTTTTCCCATCGCTTGTTCCTACTCTGGTTTCCTTTCGGCTCCACTGGTTCACATTCAAATCAGCAAACCTTGGGCCCTTTTGTACCGTGGGTACCCCCTTACGTAGTGCTACGTAGCACTACGTACATCAGCGAAAAGGTACAGCACGGTACAGGTGGTACGTACCACTGCAGATCGCTATGTAAGGGGGTACCCATGGTACAGCCGTTCCCAGGGTTTGCTGATGTTCCCAATCTTTCTGGATCCATGGGGGAACAAGATTGAGTGTTAAATTGAACTATGGCAGTTTCAAACTGTATTTCTTGACGGCTGGCAGGCCATTTCACGGCATGATAATTTGTGCACACAGATTCAATTGACTTTGCTTTCCCTTCATGGTGCAACTTACAATGGTACATCTTGTGCGATAGAATCTTTTGTGATGGTCTGAGACAGTCCAACTATTTCCCACTTTTACTTCTGTTCACTTACATTTTACTTCTACCTCCAGTGCACACGCACTTCCCACCAGTCCGAATGGCACCAGAACTAGTTTAAACACTCTTTGTCCCTGCTTCTGCGCGCACCTACTTCAAGTGTTTTGCCTACAGTAGGCAGGCATTTCAACAAATTCAAACTTTTGAACAGCTACACAAGATCTGGCGATTCATCTGAATCGTAATTATACTCTTCCCCAGAATACTTGTACCATCCATTGCAAGTAATACCAATATGTTTAGCTCGACCAGTAAAGAAGGCAACCTGAGTCACCGCTTAGCTCGCAGCTTCTTTGCCAAGATCCATGTTATAGTATTGATCAAGACCTGCATTGCATATTTGGTATCCTACAACGTTATCATAGTGAAAATTCACTCGCCTTGAGAGAAATTGGCCCCAAATGTCCTTGAATCCTAGGAGGATGATGCTGGTCCCCAGAAATTGAACAATTTTCAAATCAATCCAAGGGCTCAGTAACACTATCAACGACTTTCACAAGGTTGATTCATTTGAACATTCTGGGATGGAATTCCAGTGGGAAAGAGAGTGCCAGTGGTCAACGTGAGTCCATCTTGGCGACCATCAGGCTGAATCACCCTCTTTATAAAATTACGATTCTCTGTCTGTCCGAAGCCATGTCACATGTCAAACTCCGCTGGTCAGTTGACCCTGCTACAGTCCGAACTCCGCTCCGCTATCAGCGGGAGGGGATGCGAGGCCGCGAAGTGGCCGAGCAGCCGCTTGTTACTATAATAAATAATGCAGGCATTTGAATGGAGTAAAACAATGGAAATAGCCAACAGTACATGCTGTATTGTCCCTGATGAAGTACACAAAACACTTAGCAAGAGTCTAGGGTGGGTGCAGGTAGCAAGGCCATTGGGAAATTTGGGGCACCTATCCGATATTTGTAGACAGCTGTCTGCGGGACTTCAATTGAGGTTGCGGGACTAGTGCGTGGGTGGGTGAGATGCCTTGTCTGCATTTGGTATATCTTTAATCTGTCCATTTTCTCACATCTCTTTTTCTGACATTCATTTCATCCCACGTTTCATATGTTTTGGCAACATCATATCTTGAATTCTTTGAATGAGATTTGGGACAGTTGCAATTTTGCGGGCATTGTGTACTTTGGATACTTCGGATTGCCGCCGGAGCATAGCAATTGATCTAGGGTCGACTGATGGCTTCCCCTAGACGATTTCAGGACTTTTTGAAGGTGTATATGTACCTAGGTGACAGTCTGCACCTATGCGAGTATTTTACAAAAAAATGTTTCGACTTGAATGACTTGAGTCGACTCAAGTTGACTTCAAGTGACTTAGTCATCTCTATACTGCAATAAGTAAACTAACTACTAAGACGCGGTGGCTGCAGGCGCCAATAAATAAAGGGGGTGCCGTATGTAGAGAGTTGAGCGACGACCGTCAAGATTACATTGGAATTGGGGGTAGGATTTGGGGCACGTGCGTAGGGCTGCCCGGTGTCACGGTGGGTGTAGAGGCATGAGACATGGGGTTATGGGGATTTTAAATGAGGGGTGAAGGAGGCGGGGTTATCGGGGCCAGGAGCGGTACACGCCACTATTTTTCTTCATTCTCATCCGAAATAGGATAATTAGCTAGAGGGGAGCATTTGGACCAGGGATCCATGAAAATCACGTCCAGAAGAAATTCTGAGCGTCGGTACAAGTGGAAACGAACCGTGGGGAACTTTGAACTGATGGCGATCTCAATCGGATGCTAAGATGTCAAAGCGGCGCTTCGTGTAACCAAATCAGGAAATGATGTCCGATCAAATCTGGAAACTGATCTGAAAAACGTCGGTGTGTTCAAACAAAGAGCGTCCAGTCCAGAATAAAAATATCAAGTGACCGGGTACGGTCAGGATTTCGTGTGGGGGAGATGATGAGCCACCAGATTGGCCAGGCGTGAAAATACCACTTATTTTCCAATTCCAAAACATTACAATCAAGGAATCGCCTGCATACCATCCCAGCAAGGGTCGATGCCGAGGTCCAGGCAGACGACTAGGAGACAGCAGCGTATAGCCAAGGAGTCAAGGGTCCACTAACGCCTCTCAAAACCTGAGTCGGGTTGGTCAACCGGCGACAACTAGCTAAAACCTGATTCCTTACCAACGCACACTGTTTGGGGAGCCAGGGTGTTCCCTCTAATTAACCGGACATATAAAACCATCCAACAGAAGGACTGGAACGTGAGAACGAGATGTAGGAGGGCACGAAGGCAGCATGCACTACAATTAGCTAAAAGGGAAAGCCTATGGTTCGCTTAAAGCCATCAACATAAGGGGGACACTTGCGCTATCCCATCACGTGGGAACTACCAAAGGTCACGAGAGGTGGCGCGTACAGGCCAAGAGGGCCGACAAGTCAAAACAAGGACTCGGGGCTGGAGCCATCAAATAATGATGCAATCCAACGCTTTGACTCATAAACGGGAAACCGGCCGGTCCGGTCAATGACTCGATCTGAGTCATGAGGACATGACTCCCAAAACGATTATGACTCGGCACATACAATAAAAGAATTGTACAGGGCATAAAAGTCCAAAAGTGCCAAATTATGCGAACATTTCATACTTTTCATCCATTACTTGTACGAATATGAATGAGATCACTCTGTAAATTAGTGGGAGGAACAATAGGACGATCTGATAGGCTAGCTACTTCGGAACCGGGCTCTTTAATTATCATTCCTGTTTTAGTAGTTTAGATCAGTGTAAAGTGTATAAATTAGCCAGAGGTATAGGGTTAAGGCAGCAGATTCTACCCCTCCTTGCTAGACGTTGGACGTCAATTTGGAGACTAGATCTTAGCTGTGGTTGACACCTGATATCTAGGATATCTTGTGTAGAACACCAATAAACACGGAAGGACATTGTTGTATAAACTTGTGTGAACGGAACACGTGGACACGGAAACGGAACGGGTGGACACGGAAACGCGTGGTTACGAGAGTTTAGCGCAAGGGAATACGTTACGCGTCTTAGAGGCGTTTTCTGGATAGTCTTGAACTATCAGCTATAAATCACACACCCCTTGAAGAATAACCAACCAGCTCGTTTCAGTAACCCGGTCGCATAGCGCCTAGTGGACTTGAAAGCACCTGCCAAAAACTACAACTTAAACAAGAAACTACACTTTAGTCAACCTAATACTTGGTTGCTGCCCCGGACACAAGAGTTATTGGAAGTGGATACTTGGTGTTTTGAGAAGTTGCACCTTATAGAAGCGCCCTGCTCATCATCGTCGTCCGACCACTGGGGTTTGGGTTCGTCCGCGAATGCGGGAAGCTCGGGCTCTCGTCTTGCTTTGCCTGTCTTGGTGAAGGCGCCGGATCCTTCCAGGAATTTGGCCAGGGCAGCCACGCCATCCTTTGTGCCCAGTAAATCAGGCAGGGACAGGTCCCGGGAGGCTTCTCGCAATAGGTACTGTTGGCCCTCGTATTGAGGGCACTCACAGAGCAGATGCTCGCGTGTCTGGAACTCCTCGCCGCAGGGGCAGTCAATGTCCTCGGAGAACACGAAACGGTTGTAGTACTCGCCTGTGAATCCGTGTCCCGTCCGGCATTGTATCCACCGTCCGAAGACCTCTCTTTTCCCACTGAGCTCCTTGAATATTTTCGTGGGCTTCAGCGACGGCGGGAATCGATTCGCAATCGCATAGTGTCCAGTCTTGAGTGCTGCTTTCCATTCCTTTGTCCAGTCCTCCAAAACTTTCGCCTTTGACATTCGCAGTGCATGTGCCCGTGTGCCTTTGTTCATGGTCGTGCGCTTCGCTCCCTCCTTCGCCAGTTCGTCCACGCGTTCGTTCCCTTTGATCTCGCAGTGCCCCGGTGACCATGCAACCTCCACCGTATTAGACAGCTTGTGCAAAGCCGCACAGAGCCGCATGCGGCTTTTGTGCATTGTGCAAAGCCGCATGATGAACCGAAGGTTTTATGACTGTATCTATATTCATTTTGATGAAATACTAGTAAATTAGCTGCTATACCGTACATTGAACCACTTACCAATCATGATGGGCATCATTTTGACGTCATTATTTGGCTTCTCCACAGCCGCTGTGCAGCTATGGCCGTAATGCTGCCAAAAAAGGGCCATTTCCCGCGCTCGCTCCACCCATCTGATGCCGGATCAATCCCAACAGCTTCCCAAGCACTCCATGGCATCTACGCAAGGATCAAATACATCATTGATAGGGAAACAAAAGCCGCATGGTGCCGCATGCGGCTTTGCACAATGCACAAAAGCCCCATGCGGCTCTGTGCGGCTTTGCACAAGCTGTCTATTTTGGGGGTTGGCGTCGAGGAACGCGCACATCGTCTCGTGAAATTTATGGGTGTACATTTGACCTGGCCGGGGTTTCGGGTCGCAAATTGTGGCTAGTGCAGACGTGTTGTCAGTAAAGAAGTGGATGTGACGTATAGACTCATCCTCCTTCGCGAGCTTTGCCGCTCGTCCCGCCGCCATTGCTAGTGCCTCCAATTCCCCGTCATAAATCTCTGCTGCTTTACCAAGCCCCGTTGACCCCGTGAACCGCTCCGCGCCCATGTGAAGTATCACTACGCCGGCGCCCACCTTTGCCTTCCCATGGTGCTTTGTTAAGGACCCATCCGTGTAGATCAGGATGTGTTCAGGCTCCTGGGCCAGGCCTCTGACTCTGTCATTGTGCGCCTTGGCAGCCTCTTTCTTCTCCATACCTCCCATGTCCGATACATTGTACCTTCCTCCGAACGAGCTCGGGGTTCTGCGCCACAGCGGGTTGAGATACCGGAAGATCCTCTCCGCTTTCGAGCTTGTGTGTTGCGCCAGCCGCATCAGCTGGGTGGTCTTGCGCTGGTCAACTTGGTTTCGATTAGCTGGCCTTGGGGGTAGTGGGGGCGCAACGGAAGGTGCAGCGCCTCCTCTCCACTTATCGGATAGCCGTTGGATGATCGGGCTGTCAATCGGGAGCTTGTTGAACCGGATTGCTGCGTTGCGCCCCAGTTGGTCCAGTGTGTGTCTGATCGGTGGCACTGATGCCTCGATTTGGAGCGCCTCGATTGGCGTAAGTGACTTAGTCAGGCCAAGTCAAGTCGAGTTGAGTCAAAGTTGAATCGAAGTCGACTTCCCAAGTCGCGACTCGACTTATCGAGTCGCAGCAACATTAGATGGTATCCCTGGTTTCGGCCAGAATGAATGAAACTAATAAACTGGCAAGTCAGAAACCAACCTTGGTACCATCATCCCTTCTTGTTGCAGTACTGTCTTGAAATGGTTCAGGCCGTTGTTTTGTGATGTATCCAATTGGACTTTGTCGATCACTGCTTGTCGCGCAACCTCGGGTGCGGGGGGCTTTCGATTAGTTGGTGTGTTCAATCGTTGAACGATGTGCTCCGAACTAAACCCAAACAATCCAATTATCACCCAAATATAACCCAAGTCTTTCCGATATAAGCAGTGATGCCCACAGAAATAAGACGAGGATCAGAAATAGGCCAATCAGAGGAAGCAAGAGCTGAAATACAGACGAGTGGTAGTCCGTTGTACAGGGCCTAACAATAGGTTGAAGGGAAGGTATAAGATTCCCACAGAAAGATGAACCTTCACTGCAAGATATCACCAGGAATTGGCCTGAGAGATCATCGAGCAATGGAAATAAGATAGTTTAAGAGCTTCGCAGCTATGAGACAAGCAAGTGTTGTGTGTGTGGTGGTGGTGATATCCGGAGACACGCGATAAACCTCCTAGAGGCGAACGATAGACTATTTCCACGAGGATATATGCCCAAAAGCTTATTTCCCAGAGAACCCGATTGACGATTTACGATGAACGATGAACGATGAACGATGAGCGATACGATTTGACGATTGACGATGAGCGATGACGATGACGATAAAACAATTTCGATTCCAGTACTATGTAGCCTCAATCACGCCCTAAGATGTTTCCAGTAACCAACTTCTTATTCCAACAGAAAGGTTTCCCAATGTTAAAGTCCAATGACGATACACACTGCGCCAACCCCAGAAATAGCCCAAATCGCAAGCATTATGCCTACTAGTACAAGGGGATTCTGTGTCCTACTCGTAATAATGTCCCAACTACTTATACAAATCCCAAAAATCATATGAAAGTCCTCAAACCAAGCAGAAATTAGTAAAATGGCCCGAGATCGTCCCTCCTTTCCCGTTTATCCGTCGGAGGAATAGCTGCGAGCGTATTGCCATTGGCCAGTGCCCAGGTAGTCCCTGATTTCCCGACCATGCGGCTTTTGTCATCCAAGATATTTGAAAACACCAGTCCCCTGGCTGACTGATATCACTTCGTCCGTCTACTCCTTTTGTCTCCTGCCCCTTTCCCGTAGCCCCTGACCATCGGATCTTATTCCCATGGTCTCCAGCTTTCCGTAGATACCCCTAGTGTAACCTTTTCCCAGAAAGGTTTCTTATTCCCAACTTCGCTTCCTCAGAATAAGATCAATCCCATCAGATTGTCCTAACCGACCTTTGCTTATCCCGGAATCCCTCCGGTATGGGCTTCCTCGACCTCACACGCCTGTCACATGGAAGGCCCTTCCTTTAGCCGAGCAGAAATAAGCTTATTCCCGCATGTCCCGTCATAAGTATCTCTGGCTTATTCCTCGTTGTGGAAATGAGCTCCAGAAATAGTCTCTTTAGAGGTTTGTGGGCTACACTTTCCTCTACGGTTTTTGAGACAAGCACTGCCAGTCCGCAGGGCAGTCACCTACCCTTTGTACCTGTTACTCTGTGATCCTGACCCTGCCAGCTATACCAAGACCGTATACTAGCTCTCAGAAATAAGCCTATACTGTAATCAGACTATTCTGAAACGCGCGAAAAGTGCGGTGTTTAGGTATAGTTCAATTCCAGACAGTTCATCGTTTCTGCATTTCCTTCAATCTAGTGTGCCTAATTTTTAAAGGATGCACTTTGCATCAGGTGATGCCATGGGTCAGTGCTTGCTTTACGATCAATTTTCGATGGTAAAGCAACTTTGACTAAATTAAACTGGACTCCCTGCTGGCTATTTTAGTCGGATTTTACCCAATATCAGTCCCAACATCATTTCAAAACTCTCTATGCAGCCAAAAGTCCAAAATAATGCTGGGAATAAATGCGGTGGGAATCGGCACCTATATCCGGTCTGATCCGTAATGGTGCCTGCACCCGCGGAGTTGCGGACCGATCATCGGCTCGATCGAAATCGAACCGCGACCAATCCGCCTACCCTAATACGGGTACCAATCGACCAGTTCACTCGCCGAGGCAGGTGGCGAGGCGCACAAGCAGGAAATTGACGGGGCACCAGGGGAGCGTGTGACGTTCGCACTGGGGTTGCTGTCGAAAGCGGATGAACTCGATGCAGAGGAAGTTTTTGGCAAGATGATGCATTAGTTTTACTTCTCCATTCAGTAGGTGCCTTGATATCTGAATCGTTTTTAAATGTGACCCGTTCTTCATGCACCCCGTTCTTCGTGCGTCTCTCAATGAGCCTTCAACAAAGCACGCTGTGCTTTCACAAGATCGTGTATGTTGAGCCGTGCGCGCTGAAGCGCCTTCATTATACCCTCAACCCCAACTGCATGTTTGACGGTGAAGGATGTGAGCGGCACTGGCCCCCCAAGAAGATGCCCGCAAAAAACTAAAAACTATTTGATCGTAAGTCTGTTGAGGTCCATGCAAAAGAATTTTGACTGACAGACACGGACACAGACGACGAGGACGAGGATGAGGATGAGGAGGTCCAACCTAGTGCGTTTTCGTCAGTCTGGGCCCGGTTTGAATTGACGTTGTTTGCAGAATTGAGGATCATCCAAGGCCCTCATTCGATGATCATCGGGGATCTCAAGGGCCCCCACATGCTGAGTGAGAAGACGGCGCGCATGCGCCTCATTGGCAAGCAGCGCAGTGAACTTGAGCAAGCTGGCAGTTGGGCATGCGTCCTCAGCCATATCGCCATCCTGGAGGATGTCGCAGAAGCTGGGCAGCTGGACCAACAGTGGCGCTGCATGGAAGCGGGAGTCCATTGCTCGGCAGGAACACAAGGACGCGAAGATTCTCGCTGATCACAAGGCTTGGCTCGAACGGTACCCTCCCCTCCTCCGCCCAAGAAGATCCATCTCATCAACGCTCGGGGCGCCCATGTGGAATGTGCTGACCCGCTGACGGAAGAAGATCTCTACGTGGGCCCCGCCTGCCCCGACGACATCAGGCGTCCGGAGTATGGTCATGTCTGCTGCTTGTGCCTTAACGCGAAGTCGCACCCCGTCAAGTACGTGCTTGCTGGACTGAAATCCTCCGTTTTGTGTTGCTGGCACCGCTAACATTTTGCCTGCACAGATTGCTTTGCGGACATAGCGCTTGCTATGTCTGCGTTCGGGTGTGGCTGGAAACATCATGAGGGTGCCTGAAATGCGGCCAGAGAATCACGCTTAAGCCCAAACTGCATCCCGAGAAGCTGCAGCAATTGCCAAGCGGCACCCCGGGTGGGATAAGAGCACCGTGAGCTACTCATGGGTCGGGCTCACCTTCCCGCACACCTATAACCGCGATGACATTGAGCGGGAGTTGGCAAAGACCTTGGGCTTGTAACGTCGTAGTTGTTTTCTTTACCAACATGGAAAAAAATAGTTTGGTTAGACTCATTTATGATTCTGACCCACCACCTTACTTAGCACTGGGAGTTTTGCTGAAATTCTTCGGAACTGGCGCTTGTACCTGAATAAAATAGGTGCTCACCCCGTTGGCCGTTCGGCTGTGATGGATCACCACGTGCAGACTTTTCTGTTTTGCGCCACTCGGTACAAGGAAGGTATGTATTTCGTTCCGTTGTGTACTACGACTCGGAGGTCTTTGGGTTGACTCTACGGCACAGGGAGGACGCAACGGCTCGTGGTGAGGGAGGATGCCACGAGTTGGGCGTTGGCAAGGACCAATGGGGTTGGGTGTCCACGAGGTCGGGTGGAGAGCGCGCTGTTGAAGTGAAGCAGGCTTTTGCCCCCAAACGCATCCTTGATTCATTTAATTTCGCTAGGGAGGTGGTCTGTCTGGTGGTTGTCACTGGGGAGATCTTTTCAGGTGCCGATCCGGTGGTTAACACTGGAGCGGGCTTGGGCTTTCTTGGAGGAACATCATGAACGATCGCCTTCGCCTATCACATCAAGTGCGTGCGTACGTGTAAGTTGGTTACTATGCCCCTGCTCATGAGCAAGAGGAAGGTGTTCATTGACGAGGATGATTTCAACGACGGCAGCGGGAGTGACGACTCCGCAGAGGGATAGGTTCCTCGGACTCAAGTGCTGCGCGTGGAGCATGTCCCTACCGAATCCGTCACTGTTACCAACAGCGGGAAATCCAAGAGTACTCACTCCACCGTAGAGACTCCGGTGTCTCCCGCCAAGAAGACGCAGACTCGCGCTGGAGCTTACAACAGCACCATGCCACTGCTACGAGATGCAGGCGGACAGCGCGATTGGGATGACGACAATTTTGCCAGGTTCGATGCTGAGTATGGGGTTGGCATAGACGACGGCCCTCGCGCAGCGTGAGACTCGGTGAGTTGATCGTGTTCAGTGTGTTTGATGAGGACTTAATTCATTGTTTTTTTTTGGGGGGGGCAGGATAATCCGCACGCACAATGGGCGTGCGATGACCGGGAGGAATTCCTGGACGAGCTGCTCTGCCATGATGGATGTGGAGACTATATGCACAGTACATGTGCTCAGGGGGAGTATGGCACACTGTCCCCGTTGTACCGATGCTCAGACTGCATACACCTGTGCCTGTATTGCGAGTCATGCGTGAAGGCGATCCACCAGATGGCCCTGCTTCATCACCTGGAGGTAAGGCTTTTTTATCTTATGCAGGCGACGTGGACCTGACGAGGTGGAACCTAGAAATGGAATGGCCGCTCATTCGATCGATGCTCTCTCAAGAGCTTGGGGGTACGAATCCAGCGTGGGCACCCGCCTGGGGTTCGTTGCCCCAACCCCGAGCCAGCGTGGGGGGACGCCTTCGTCATCGTCGGGAGCCACACCATCGACGAGGTTGGCCTCGACTATTGCAATTGCTCGAGGGCAAAGGCCAAGACGGTGCAGCTCCTCCGCATGCATCTGTATCCCGCCATGGGTACGAACCCTCGTTCGGCCGCTACATTCTGAGCGCTACGGCGTTTTGCGCATATGACCCTGGAGTCCAAGTGCTCGGGATACGAATTCTACAACAGCCTCGTTTGGGAGACTGACAACACTGGGCTGGATCCTTCATGCGTAAGTTTGCAGTATCATGGTACCAGCTCGCGCATGCTGAACCAAGGAATAGGACCGATACAACGAGTTCCCCCGCCAGTGGCAGCATCTTATGCTGCTCAAACGTGGTGGGAGAGCTCACGATGCCTGCGACGACTGCATCAAGGCGACGAAACCCGGGGAGCTCGCGCTCCTGTGCCCTGCATGCCCGCATCCCGGGAAGAACCTGCCTGAAGGGTGGGAGAAGGCGCCAGCGGACAAGATGTGAGTGACGGTGGTAGTTGCCGCGGGAGCCGAGACTGATGCGTGGCTATTCATTTTAGGTTTCTTTACGCTCTCTTCCTCGTGATCGCTGCGAACTTTCACCTCAAACGCAAGGACGTGTCGAGCGAGGCTCGGGATCCAGGGTTCAGTAAGGGGTGGGCATTTTTTGCAGACATCGAAAAGTACATGGCGCATTTGGTGAAAAATTGGGCGCAATCACAAGAGGTACGTGGAGCCTGGGCGAGGTGGAACGCTGTTGATGCGCGTATTCCGCAGCGTAGCACATGCGTGGCTCACGATGCGGTAGATAAACCGGACTGCGAGTCGCGGGGCACGGTGTCATCAGGCATCGGGACCCTTGACAGCACGCGGCATAACATGAAGCGTCCCAACGGCGTGGGGGATTTGCAGAGAGGGGAAAGCTATGTGTATTTGATTGAACAAGTCAGAAAGCATTTGACGCCACACTCAGATATCTCAATATGAACGACATGCTATTCATGAGCCTCCTCATGAGTACACTACTGTATCTGTTCATTTCCTATGACATTGCATGTCAGCAGTATAAGAATATTTGGCAACAGATGAGCATCTTCCCCGATGAGGCTCAGTGGACAGGGGAGCAGAAGCAGAAAGTCATCTTCCTGGTGCCAAAGTTTCATCTTCCAGCGGACATCAAAAAGTGCAACTTGAATTTCTCCTTCAACCTCACCCCATACGTTGGGCGAACGGACGGCGAGGCCCCGGAGCGTGGTTGGGCAGACGCGAACCGCCTCGCAAACAGCACCAGCATCTCGGGCCCGGGGGCTCGACGAGATACGCTTGATGCCCACTTCCAGTACTTGAACTGGAAGAAAATTGTGAAGTTCAGTACGTTTGTGATCGCTGTGGTGTGGGGGGCCACCGATTGAGGAATCCGACAGGCAACGCTCTGCTGAAGGAGATGCAGAAGGCGGTGGACATGATGCTGGATGCTCGAGCGCAGTGGGTGGATGTCGAGGCGTCGTTCCCCCTGTCTGTGATCGCGACCTGGACAGAGATGGTGGATGCATGGGAGGCGGATGTCGACAAGCCGAACCCCTTCAAGTCGACGGTGCAGTATGACGATTTGTGCGAGGTGCGGCGGCAATTGGCGGAGGTGGCATCGAAGGATACCACACATGACGGCGTTCATGGTGATATGCATGCCACGGAGATGATATCAATGGGCCTGCAGCTGGAGCAGCAACAGTGAGTATTTCTGGGCTTCCTTCCATGGCGGGGTGGCTGATGATCGTTTCAAGGTGTGCGCTAGCGACTCGCATGCGCAAGATTGGGGCGCACGAGACCGTGGACCAGCAGTGCAACCGAATAGAGCGGGAGACGAAGCTCCGCCACAAGATTGACGCTTGGGTGGCCATCCAGCAGCTGTTTGTGCCAGAGGTCACCATTCTGCGCGAGAGGGAAGACGCGGAGCGGAAGCGCAAAGCCGCTACACAGGTGCTGCCCGGTATCAAGGCTCAAGACATGAAGCTATGGCTTCCGTCTGCCATCGGGACTTCCGTGTGGTGCGACGAGGCTCTGCGAGACTACAAGTATCAGCTTCGGAAAGGAGCGGCCGTTTTTGCGCTGGCGGAGATGCGCGGCCAGCTGCTGTTGCACACGCATGAGTGGAGGTGGAAGGACGGCGTGAGTGGGACGAAGGCAAAGGGGCGCTCTGGGACGAGGATTGACGGGATTGAAGGCCAAATCGACAGCGAGGCGCAGGATTATCTCACAGCGCAGGCGGCCCTCGCCAAGCTGGGGCCGCTTTTGAAGCGTTGGGAGTGGGAGCGGTATCTGAAGGTCCTCAAGCCTGAAGATGTGCGGGGCAGGCCAGCCACAGTCTTTGGGGATGACGAGAGACGGCGCGGTGGCAAGAGGAGGAAGGCGCGCTTGGATCCGGTGGCCGAGCAGCGACGGACCGAGGCCAGAGCGGCGGACGTGCAGGGGGGATCTTGGATATGGTTGTCGGAAGGGTCCACGGGAGCACCAGAGGATGTCGTGAAAAGCGAGTGTAAGTTATTGCCTGCGCGCAACAGAATCTCGACTAATATAGTTCAGCGAGTCATGAAGCAGTCGATAAAGGCCTCCGCCCACCGTGACGTTGTTGCGGAGGCAACTGCCCTTCTCTCTCCCCCGGCCAACGCGGAAAGTGAAAGCGACAGTGAAGGCGAAGAAGAAACCGTACCCACGCCAGTGTCGGGCTCCGCATCCGAGTCCCTACCACCCGACTCCGTGCTCGACCCCGCGCTCTTGAAACTGGACACAGGAATCGTCACCCTCAGAAACCGGTGTATAGGATGGATGGTGGATGCGTTTCATGCGTGCAATCGCAAGGAGCTGATACTCAAGGCAAGAATTCAGTTTATACTGTGGGATCTGCGTTGACGTTCTGGCTCCATCTAGGCCTTTGAACATTGTGAAGCTGGCATCTTTAATTTGTCGCAAGCCAGCTTAACATCCCCAGAAGCACTGGCGGCTCTCCGAGATCTCCCAAACAAAAATCCAGCACTTCATCAGGAACTCACTGCGACGAGGGTGATGCCAGGAGATACCGAAGTCGAGGAACTTGCTTTTCCAGCAGATGACCAGATGCCATACGATGATGGGAGCGACGTCCCTCTCGAGGTTTTAATCAACCACGTCGAAGCCGGGAATTCCTCCAAGCTTCCTGATGGCTTTACAGTGGATGACACAGGAAATTTGGCTCGGAATGGCGTGGCAGAGAACACGGAGCTCGACATTGTTGCTGATGACCTACCCTTAGCTGTTCGGTGTCAGAAGAGAAGCGCTAAGGCTCCCAACCCTTATGGTGGCAACCATATGTGGGAGGAGTAAACTGTTTGATTCGCCCCTTTATGTACTGTGGACATTCCGGCTTCAAAATACCACAAACATGCATCTGGGGGTCAAGGGGTTGCGATTTTGGAGGAAATTTTTTCGATTTTTGAGGTATGAAAATATTCAAAGGGCCAACTGTTCGACGCCTTCGGTGACCTGTGACTTCTTTCACTAAGTGTTAGGTTCGGCTGGTGTTGTGACCAGTGACCGAACACTTGGTCGAAATAGTACAGCATTATTAAATTACGCTGTCTGTCTGAAGCCTTTTAAGCTCCAACAGCTCCGCTCAGATCCGACTTCCAATCCGCTTGCTGACACCGATTTCAACTTATTTATTGTGGTTGAACTTCACCACGGGCCTCCCTTCAACTCCAGCTTTGTATCACATGTTACCCGAGGCATTTTTGGACCCCAGCAGATGGTAGGGCATATATTCGGCTCAATGTCGGCCACCATTCGGCGGACTCTGCCGCTCCCACAAAACCTTCATCAATCTTCTCTGTCAAATCGTGGGTGCTGCGGTGTTAATGGAAAGTTCTCAACCGGAGTGGTAGGCCGCTTTGCGGCCCACCGCGCTCTTGTACTGATTAAAGAGGTGTGGTGGGAGCAGCAGATGAAATGTAGTAATTTCTGCTCAACTTCGTGTGGGAGGAGGTAGTGATGTCCTTGTCAAATCGAAAGCGAGCAGTGGAGGTGACGTTGCCTCGAGTCGTTTCGTAACAATTGGCACCCAAAAGCGGCGACGTGAGAAGCGGAACAGTACGTACTTGGCCCAACAGGGTTTATTCGAGGCCAGAATAATCTGAAGAAGGGGTAGCGACCCCCCTCCAGATTATCATGAAATGAAAGTTTAGAAGAGGGCTGAAAATAATCTAACCAAGATCTGAAGCCGATGGGGTCTCGACAGCGGTCTTGTCAGTGCGGTGATTTGGCGGTTATAGAGGATAAGATATTCGAAAATATGGGCGATATACTGTCCAAAAATTAGCTGAAGTTTGCAGGGTTTTGGAAGACAACTTGCCAAAAAAGATTGCAACTTGGGTGGCAACCTTTCCTTCTTGGTTGCATCTTTAATTTAGGTTACATCTTGGAATTGGGTTGCAACAGATTTCGACTTTTCGCCCTTGCATTCCCTTTTATGGGACAACGCGGCAGAGCGGCAGGCCCGCGGCAGCTTCCAACTCCACATTCTCGTTATAATTCAGAGACAAAATCGGTGAAGGCTTAGGTGAAGGAGGATAATTATAGAGTCAAGTTTCAGGTGACATGCTCACAGGAGTTTTAAAAAGATGTAGAATTATGCGACACAGTTTTTTTGACTACTCGAAGTAATGGGTGGCAAAGTCGGTGAGTATTGAAGAAAGCCCGATGATAATGACAGTACAACAAGTGAGTAATTGCGAAATGGGTATGTGGGGGCAAGGGAAGCACAGGTACATCAAAATGACATGAGCCGCGTGCAACACGTCGAGATGGGGGGGAGGCAGTAGGGAAGACAAAAGCTCGGTCATTAGGAAAATCGTACCAAAAGGCGAAACTAAAAAGAGTGAGACACGAAACGCATCAAATGGCAGGGGCGGCGGCGGCGGCAGTTGCGGTGGTGTCGAAGTCTCCAGATGCATAAAGGCCCTCAATAGGGACGGGGGAATGCCAGTAAAGAGCAGTGGATGGTGCTGGGGAACCCCGGGAATTGAGGCAGAATGGACGGACACGGTGGCATAGTGGTGTGAGAGGAGAAGGAAGAAGCGTGGCTGCATGAAATGCATTGAAAGGCGGAGAATGAAAAGGTATCCCAAGCCGAAAGCCTGCCGAAAACTCACGTGGAAGTGCCTTCCAAATAAGGAGATTCTTAGTCATGAGCCAAGGGCGAAAAGTCAAAGACTGGTTGCAACTTTGTGGATCCCATCAACGTTGCTCATGTTTACTTTTGATCTGCTGATACTTAGGCTATTGGTTGAGCCCGGCATCCAGTGAAGCCAGATAGTCTGAGCCTCGATTGCATACAGCAGGTTTGAATGGGAACCTATGCCTTTGGAACAGTATTTGGACTTGTAGAAGGCCAGTGAATAACATCCCTCCAAATGTTACCATGCTTGCTGGTGTAAGGGCAACCTCAGCTCGGCGCGGGAGCGCGGGAGACTAGCGGGAGAATCCGAAGTAACTCAATTGACAGTACTAAATACAGGTTTCTAGAATACGCACCTAGCGGGAGAATCCGAAGAGAAGAAAGGATAAGGATTCCCACGCTAGGCGAGATTTTTGTAGGTACTAGCCAGTAGCACGTGTCCGGATCGATTGGCAGTGGTCTCGAGCTTGATCGCATAGCACGTGCCAGTGAGAGCGACCGGACGAGGGGGGTCGGAGGAGGACGGAGTCCGGAGAGACGGAGGACGACGTTCCAGACGAAGGCGTAGGCTGGGGCATAGGACCGAAGGCCGGATGGTCGGGCGAGGTCGGACGGTCGGACGGGGCCGGATGAAGGATCGGACGAGGAAGTGGGGCGGTGCGATGGGCCGGAGCTGGACGGACGGACGGACGGACGGACGGACGGACGGACGGGTGGTTCCCCTGACATCACCCCCCCCTTGGAATGCGGCGTCCCGACGCATGAATTGGACATGGGCGTCGCGCCTCCGGAACGAGTGCGAGTCGAAAGCGGCCGAGGCAATCCGGCGCGGGGCGTTAGGGTAGCGGCAATAATAGGCATCCATGGCGTCTTGGGCGAAGACGTCGGAGTGCTTTACCCATTTATTGTGTTCCGGGCCGTAGCCTTTCCACTGCACCATGTACCAGAGGCTGCCATAACGGACCTTCGCTTCTAGGATCTCTTCGACCTCCCATTGAACGTCGTGGTCCGTCTGAAGGACGGGCGGGGGTTCGTTGTTCCGGGGCGTCCGGGGAACGGGTCCGGTTCCGCGAGCTGGAGTTTCACCACCGGGAAGACCGGGTGGAGCTGGGAGCACCGGGGGGGAAGCTCGAGCTTGTACGCACCCTTTCCGACGACCTTCACGGCTTTGAAGGGGCCGAGGCGTTTGTCCGCGAATTTGACGGACGGACGGGTCGTCCAGATGTCGGAGGCGTCCAGCCAGACTCGATCGCCTACTTTGATCTCCGGGGCGGGCGTGCGTCGGCGATCGTAGTACAGCTTGAACTCGTCCTTGGCTTTAACGAGCGCGGCTTTGGCTTCCGAGACTCCGGACGCGATCCGGTCACGGAACTCGTTCGCAGACTCCACGTTCGAGCGTAGTCCGTTGGGCTCGAACCCCATCCGGGGGAGTCTTCCGGTGTCCGTCATGAACGGGACTTGCTGCGACGAGGAGTGGACGTGGTTATTGTACGCGAACTCCGCGGCCGGGAGGAGCTCGTCCCAGTCGTCTTGTTTGTAGTTCGTGAAGATCCGGACGAACTGCTCGAGTTCCTGATTGACGCGCTCGGTCTGGCTGTCGGTCTGCGGGTGGTAGGCGGTGGAAGTCGCTGGTTCTATCCCGATGAGGCGCCACAGTTCCGTGGTGAACTCCGCGACGAACTGCGGCCCGCGGTCGGAGATATATTTCCGGGGGTTCCGTGGTGCCTCCAGACGTTCCGGTAATAGAGCCGAGCGGCTCCGACCGCGCCAAGGCCGGTGTGGCACTCGTTGAAATGGGCCCGCTTGCCCAGGACGTCGACCACGACCATAACGGCGTCGAAGCCATGCGCGTCCGGGAGCTCGACGATGAAGTCCACCGAGACGGTGTCCCAGCGTTCTTCCGGAATCTCGGTCGGGTGGAGCTCTCCGTGGGGTAGCTTCCGGAGTGCCTTCGTCCGGTTGCACGGGTCGCAGGTTCGGACGTATTGGCCGACGTGACGGGACAGCTGGGGCCACCAGTAATTCCGGGAGATGAGCTCGAGGGTTTTGAAGCGTCCGGCGTGTCCGGCGACTCGGGTGTCGTGGTGCAGGGCGATGATCCGGCGTCGGAGGTCCTTATTCCGTGGTACGACGATCTTACTGCGGTGTTAAAGGAGCCCTTCCGCGACACGCCACTCGGACGACCACCACGACGCCTTCTAGCGCGCGGACGTGGAACAAGTCCGGGCGAGGAAGGGTAACGTCCGTGTTGTCCGAGCCCACCCTGTGGTCCGGGCGACGGGACAGCGCGTCCGGACGGCCCATGAGGCGTCCAGGCTGGTGGTGGAGCGCGAAGTCAAACCGGGACAGGTACAGGGACCACCGCGCCTGCCTCCGGTTCAAGTTCTGTGCCTTCCGGAAGTACTCCAGGTTTTTGTGATCCGTCCAGATCTCGACCGGATGCTGCGTACCTTCGAGGAAGTGTCGCCACTCCTCTAGGGCTCGGATGATCGCGAGCATCTCTTTGTCATGGATCTCGTAATTGCGCTGGACGTCACTCAGACTTTTGGAGTAGAACGCGACCGGGTGCCACTTTCCGTTCGCGTCCGGCTGGGACAGGACGGCCCCGGTAGCATAGTTGGAGCTGTCCGCCTCGACTCGGTATGGACGCGATTCGTCGGGTAGGACTAAGACGGGCTCCGCGGTCACCGCGTCCTTGAGGGCTTGGAAAGCGGCGGCCGCAGCAGCGGTCCAGGTCCATGCGACGCTCTTCTTTGTGAGGTCGAAGAGGGGCCGCGCGATGTCCGAGAACGCCCATCCGGTAGAAGTTTGTGAAGCCGAGGAACTGCTGCACGTCCTTCTTGTTCTCCGGAGCGGGCCAGGCGGCGACTCCGGCGACCTTGACCAGGTCCATCTCGACGTGGTTGTGCGAGATGATGACACCGAGGTACTCGATCGACGACTTCTCGAACTCGCACTTCTCTGGCCGGAGGTAAAGCTTGTGCGCCCGGAGCCGCCGGAGGACTTCTCGGACGATCTCTCGGTGGCGCGCGAGATCGAAGTGAGCGATGAGGATGTCGTCGAGGTATACCATGACATCTCCGGACAGGATGAGGTCTTGGAAGATGTCGTTCATCATCGTCTGGAACGTGGCCGGAGAGTTGGTGAGGCCGAAGTACATCACCAGGGGCTCGAAGAGCCCTCGGTTGGTACGGAACGCGGCCTTCCACTCGTCGCCCCCCCGGATCCGGACGTTGTTGAAGCCCCACCGGACGTCGAGTTTTGTGAAGAACCGGGCTCCCTTAAGGCGGTTGATGAGATCGTTAATCAGCGGGAGCGGATACCGGTTCTTTACGGTCCTCGCGTTAAGCGCCCGATAGTCCTGGACGAACCGGAGGCTTCCGTCCTTCTTTTTGATGAAGAAGACCGGAGACGCCATCGGGGATTTGGACGGACGGATCCGGCCGGTGCTCAACCCATCCTCAATGAACGCGTCAAGTTCCTTCTGCTCGAGGGGGGAGATCGGGTAGACCTTGCAGTTGGCCAGTTTCGCATCCGGGATGAGTTCGATGGCATGGTCCCACGTCCGACGTTCCGGCAACGCGTCGAACGACTCCTTATCGAAAATGTCGGAGAAATCCTCTACCCAGGCCGGAACTGAGGTCCCAGGCGGGGCCGAGTTCCGGGCGTAGGCCTCCGCGAGCCGTTGAGAGACGGTGCTACCCACGCGGATCTCTTCGGTCGGAGCGAACGCGGTGTAGAGGATCCGGTCGCCTTCCTCGAGCTCGTCGTCGTCATCGTCATCATCGTCCGGGTCCGGAGTGAGGTCCGGGAAGTCGTCTCCGTCGTCGTCCGGATCGTACCCGTCATCTCCGCACCACTCCTCCGAGTCAATGGCACAGATAGACGGGACGGGACCTTCGCAGAGCTGCCGGAGGATCGCGGCGGAGATCTTCGCGTTGCGACGGACGGCGCGGAGCTCCTCCCGGCAAGTGCTGCAGCTGGTTGGACAGCGGGTCATCCGGACTTCCTTAGTCTCCCAGTCGATCTCCGGGTTGTGCTTCTGAAGCCAGGAGTAACCGAGGATGACGTGCTGCTTTCCGAGCCGCGTTACCGCGAGTTGGATGTGTTTGGAGTGTCCCTTGTAGTTGACGACCATATCAACTACGCCGGAAATGCCTCCGGACGCATTGGGCGTGCCGTCGACGTTGAGGACCAGAATTGGCTGGGGGAGCTTCCGGACGGGAAGGTTGCGGGAGATCACGTACTCCGAGTCGATGAAATCTCCGGTCGCTCCGCAGTCAACCAGACCCTTCACGGACATCGTAGCCGCGGTCTCTACCGATTGCATCTCCAGCGGAATGTGCAGGGAGTTCCGGCCCTCCACGGAATCAATAACGTACCGCCGGGGTAGTTTGCGTTCCCACCTCGGACGGCGGACGCGGGGAATGGAAGGGGGAAGTTCTGTCTTTGCCTCCGGGGCGGGAATAGGGGGTGCGCCTTTCGTATCAACTGCTGATTTATTGGGTATATCTTTGTACAAGCAGGAGTAACGATTGGGGGACGCGACCGAGGGCGCACCGCTCAGTCGGCCAGGTCCGGAAAACCCTCCGGCTCCTCGTCTCCGGCGTCCGGCTCGGCCGGAAGCCCAGCGGTGGTAGAGAGGCGCGCGAAGAGTTCTCCGAGGAGGTCGTCACCGAGTTGACGGACGACCTCATCCAGGATGTCCGCGTGCCGGACATCCGAGGGAGTCGGGCAGTCTCGGGCGAGGTGTCCGGCTGCGCCGCAACGGAAGCAAGTGCGCGGCGTGAAGAGTGCGCGGGTCCGGTCGACATCCATTGGAATGCCAGGCGGAAGGGCGGGCGCCTGCGCGGCTCTGGGAGCAGGCGTGAAGGAGGGGACTGGGAGGAACATCCCAGTGCGGGGGCGTGCGGCCGGAGCTGGGGCGCGAGTCGGAGGTGCTCCTGCTCGGACGCGGGCGAGGGCGTCGTACTGGCGGAAGGCGCGGAGACGCCATCCGGCGTAGTCTAGCAGCGCCAGAGCGGTCCCGGACGTGGTGATCACCGCGTTAATCCGCGGGTCGAGCCCTGCGCGGTACTTGGTGACGCGGACGAGCGGGTCCGTGTACCCGGCCGTGGCGGCGAGTTCCTCGAAGTCGTCCGTGTACCGGTAAACGTCGCGGGAGCCCTGGTAGTAGCTATGGGTCTCCAGCCGGAGGAGAGCTTGGTCTTGCTCGTTTTCCTCTACAAACCGGAGCCGGAACTCGGACTCGAATTCCGCCCAGGACGGGAATGGGAACGGAACGATTGCGGACTGTCGTTCGGCCCATCGTCCGGCCGCGTCTCGCGCCATAAAGGACATGGCGTACCGCACGAGTTTTTCCTCAACAACCTGTCCGTGGACCATGAAGGCTTCCGGAACTAGTCAGAGGTATGTGAGGACGGAGTGGAGGAACATCCGTCCTTGAGTCCGGTCGCCGTCGAAAACGGCTGGGGGGTTCGGTCGGAGAACCGATTTTGCTGCAGGGGTGAGGGTGGTGAAGTCTGGACCCACCGCCGGAGCCGGAGCGGCAGGGACGGGGGCAGTCGCGGGTGGATTTTGGCTGTTGTGTAAAACGCGGAGGAGTAGGGTTTCGATGTTCGCGAGAGAGCTTTCTACCGCTGTCAGCCGGGATTCGGGGTCGGCAGCTGGGTCCGGGATGTAAACATCCGGGAGCTCGGGTGGCGCGGACCCGTTTCCGGGCGTCAGGGCGTCCATCAAGGAGGAGGGGTCGAGATTGGAAGTGGGGGAGGCCGGAGCGCTAGCGTAGCGGTCCGAGTCCGAGTCTACACCGAACTTCGCAATCTTGACCGGTTGATCCCTTAGATCCTTTCTTCTGCTGTAAGGGCAACCTCAGCTCGGCGCGGGAGCGCGGGAGACTAGCGGGAGAATCCGAAGTAACTCAATTGACAGTACTAAATACAGGTTTCTAGAATACCCACCTAGCGGGAGAATCCGAAGAGAAGAAAGGATAAGGATTCCCACGCTAGGCGAGGTTTTTGTAGGTACTAGCCAGTAGCACGTGTCCGGATCGATCGGCAGTGGTCTCGAGCTTGATCGCATAGCACGTGCCAGTGAGAGCGACTGGACGAGGGGGGTCGGAGGAGGACGGAGTCCGGAGGGACGGAGGACGACGTTCCAGACGAAGGCGTAGGCTGGGGCATAGGACCGAAGGCCGGATGGTCGGGCGAGGTCGGACGGTCGGACGGGGCCGGACGAAGGATCGGACGAGGAAGTGGGGCGGTGCGATGGGCCGGAGCTGGACGGACGGACGGACGGACGGACGGACGGACGGACGGGTGGTTCCCCTGACAGCTGGCTCAATTTCTGAAGCAGTATCGAGAGGTATAGAGATGGTTTTGGTGGCAAGAACATGGTGAAACACTATTTATACTGGAATATAATCTCAAAAGGCGTGATGTTTTAGGCCTCCCATAGTCTTCAAATGGAAAGAATCCCTGGTCTCCATCATTGTTTCGATCACTTCCATCAAAAGTCCGAAATCTCCTCACAATAAAGTCCACAACATGCGAACCATTCCAAGTGTAATCCACTGAAGCAAGTCAAAGACCCCAAGAACAAGAGATGTATCCATGTTCCAAGATGCAAACTCTCTGGCACATGTGTTGCAAGTTGCAACCCAAAACCCTGCAACCATGGTGGTGTAAACCTTCATTAATTTTTGGACAGTATATGTGCCATACGAAAACATTCTTTAATGCTTATGGAAAGTCAACCACTCTTCGTTCTTCATTCGTTCTTGTCATGACATGTCTCCTTTGGGTTAGCTATAGGGGCTACGTATACCTATCGTCTTCCACCGTCTTTTTGGTGACAATTTTCACAAGTCTGCTTCAAGGTATTGAAGGACCGTTCACCAAAACTACTCATATCTGTATTCTATATCCATGATTCTCATCCATGCAACCACGGAACTGGGTAGTCCATCTCACTCACTTTAGCGTCTATCTACGCCCCACCAGATGCATGCCCGGGGGCGCTGCCTTCCCCTTTTGCCAGCAACTCGAGGCATTCGATAAGGCTATTCGCGCCAGTCGTTGTCGCCGCAAGCTCGCAATAAAGCTTAATAGCTTCTTCCTCCGTGCGCGCTGCATCTTCGCGGAAGCCGAAAATACGAAAATCTGCAGCCAAGCAATGGAGTGTATCGGCAATATGAGCGGGGTCGGTCTGGGCTAGCCCGTGGAACATCGCGGCCCCCTCTTCGTGCGCACGCGACGCGTCTTCGTGGAAGCCCGCGGCGCGGAAGCTTGCTGCGAGGCTTTGCAATGCTCTCGCTTGTAGACTCGCATCAGGCTTTGCAAGATTCTTGAAAAGCCCGATCGACTCCTTGTGCGTGAGCACCGCGTCTTCGTGGCAGGGGGCCTTGATGAAATCGAAACCTAGCTTGAGCAGTGACATGGCCAAATCTTCCATGAAGATATGGTTTGTCTCCAGAAGTTCGCGATAGCACCGAACAGCCTTCTCTTGGGCACTCAGTGCGTCTTTGTAGCGGCCCTGTACGCGGGAATTATAGGCTTTGCGGACCAACAAGGACGCATCTTCCTTTGTGACGCCGGGTGGTTTAGGTACTACTTTGATGGAGGTCGTGACCGCCTGGCGTCCCTCAATGTCTGAAGAAGAGCGGCCGGCGCGGTCGGTAATTGAACCTTCCAGAAATTGAGCCATTCTGATCGGTTTAATCCGAAAAGCGTAATTCTTTCCCGAGAGCACAATCTAATTCGGGCGGAGATGGTCACTTAAAATGGTATTCACAGAATAAAAATGACGTACTGGTGTACCTGGCTTGAAATCGTCTACACCCCAGCGGAGCTGTCCTTGAGCCATGTCCTCCATAGCGGGAACTATTCTAAGGGAAGAAATCGAAAGTTCTTGACGTCTACTGGTTATATTGGCAAACTTACCTGTGTAAACTCTTCAAGTTGTCCACCGGTGAAATCTCCCAGAGGGCCGTCGCAGAACTCTTAGCCAGTCCAACTTTATCGGATGCTTTAGCTGTGTATTTCCATATTGCATATGAGCTGCGCATCTTGTTTTTGATAAGGTATCCTCCAGCTGATGCGATGATTTCCCACTGAACAGCCTTGGTGATATTCAAGTTATCAGACTTTCAGGGTGGAACGATGAAAGATTGAGACCGTACCTCTTTGTCTGCTTTGTCTGATGTATCTAGATCACGTTCATCGACCCCCAATGTCAAGCTCCCTCCGTCCGTATTAACCTTGACAAAAACGAAACTGTTGCCAGAAGAGACCAAGATGTGACAAGCTCCTGTAAGGGCCATGGGGGGATGTAAGAGAGATGTGCTGCTCTGGCGAGAATGAAGGAGTGGTTAACCTGAAATGAGCCGCGCGGCACACACGAGGTGATTAGAGATCGATAGGTCCCAGTAATACATGGCTGTGTCCGATTTAGTATTGCCGTTGCTCGGCTCCAGAGCTGTGTATCAAACCCCGAGCCGAACTATTTTCAAACGGCTGACTCCGGCGGCTTCGGCCCGGCTGTGGTTTGAGCCACGGCTCAAGTGTTTCTATTGGTGACAACAGATCGTCGGATCCACGGGGGAGTCGGGTCGGGTCTGACCCGACCTGCCCCCGCTGACACATGCTGTGGCGACCCGACCCGACTTGTGGTCTAATTTGTACAAACATCTGCTACTACTTACTGACTACTGCCACGCACTCTCACTCCTCGGTCGCCTAGCGCATTCTCAGTACACCAGCCAGTCTCTCATTTTGACATACTCTGGCCACCTCCTTGAGCATCGGCGGACGCCATCAAGTGCTTGTGACTGGACGCTTTCAATCTTGATGCGCTGCTTGGACGCCAATGGCACGGATTTTGCCTGAACGATGGTCAAAGTTTACACTCTTAGGCATCTCTGCTTTGGACTTCCTGCTTTGACCATTCATTCACTGCATTCCGAGGTCCTGTAGGCACGCTCGGCTTACGTGGGCTTATGTCGGTCTCCGTCGGCCTACCCCGCCAAAACGGCAAAGGTCCAGCGTAATTGAGCTGGTGCAGCACCGAAATCGAGTAATTGCTCAAACGCCATAATCCCTTCGTTCCGATTATCGAACAATCCCATAGCGCGCGCAGCTTCTTGATATGTTGAATAAATGACACCGTCAATGGTGCGCACGTCGAGCCAGCCTTTAGCGTTTCGGTGTAGGAGAAGGGCCCGCAGATAGAATACATCACCATGGCGAGGATACACCATTTCAATGCGAGAGACTCCAACATGCTCTGGTTGATAAAAGCGTATTCGCATGCGAGGATGGCCAGGATGTTCATCCTCCAGGATTTGCAAAGGATGTAGTTTCTTGTATGGGTCATGTTTCTCTAATCTGCATTTGGATCCAAATTCAATGTAGGTCAATTTATCGAGCTCGGGATGGCGCGGGCGTGTCATATATCGCACCAGAAGGGTACCATCAGATTCAGAACCATCCTTGCGCGGCATTTGACTGTATTGTCGGCCAGGCAAATGTATTGGTAAGCGTTTCACGCCTGGCTGCTTCTGGGAGATATGAAAGGAAGCTAGTCGAGTGGCAGCTTCGATGCTAGAAAGATATCGGCCCCGTTCATAATCGCGAATTTCGTCCACAGGTTTTCGGACTCTCGGGGCAAATTCCGAGGTGTGTGGAGTGTGAGCAGGCTCTATTGTCACCTTCCAGTTTGCCTCATCTGGGGATTTGAAAAGGTATTTGAAGAGGTACTGGAACAGAGCAACGCCACTGGAGAATTCGACATTGATGTGGCAATCATATTTGATGATAAGGTATGGGATGTGAGAAACAATACACACGTCCTCGACATGCCGCCGGCGATGTTCGAAATATCCTGCAGTATCAGTTGTGGTGAAATCTCAATCTGAATAAGGATTGATTGTTGGAACATACCACGCTCATTGAAAGATGACTCTGCTTTGATGGGCTTTGGGTAGCCATACTGACAGTTTCGGGGCCAGCCGCGTCGGTCATATGTTTTGTTTGGGTCGTGGATGCAGTCATATGGCGCTTAACAGGGTTGCGTAGTGCGCCAGCCTGCCGGGGGAGCTCTGCACTGAGGAAAGCATTAATCTCCGGAGACTTGGGCACATTCCTTGCAGCGACGGCAATGTGCTCGTGGGGTAGCCCGCGTTTTTGAAACTCTGTCACGCGGATGGAATAGAGAATGGGCCCGAAAATGGAGCGAACATCTTTCATGAACGCCGAAAGATATTGTTGAAACACCCGCACAATCAGATCAGGCCGGTCATTCGCTGATTGACCTGGGCGCAATTGAGAAGTAATTTCCGGCCAGCGAGGGTTTGTTGTGAAGGTGATAAAGAGAGTGACAGAACTGAGGGCTTTGCGAAGGGCCAAACAGTCTGAAATATTAGCGGCTGACCAGGCAGGGGAATGGACAAAAGTGGAAGGCAGTCGAACATCGTCCACCGGTTCTTCATCACCAGTTCCAACGTATTCGGCCTCATCTGGGTCAGAATGTTGGTTATGGCGTATGTATGTTAAACGGGCCTCCTCGATTGCGCTCCAAGAATCAACCAAGTACTCCCCTGCCAGAATTTAATGCGGAGGTGGCAAAACAATCATTTGGACACCTACCAGTTAGGCGAGAGAACACAGACATCTGTTCGGCATTCATGAAGAATCTTGTTCCATACCAGCGGGCCTGGCTAAATTTCTTCCCATCAGAGCGAAGACGATTTGAAGACCATCCCAATGTGCCATGGGGCAGGAGCAGCAGATAATGCCAAGGTTCCGTGAGGGGAGAGAGCAGATCAAGGAATACGGGCTCATTATTGCCTTTCCGTTTAATCACCAGCTTACGGCGAGATGGGGCAGATGCTGGCGCAAGAGAAATGACGGCGCTGCAATATCGTCTTCATCCTCGTAAACGTTAAGCTTCTCAAGCTCGGATATGAATGGATTAACGCGCTCCAATCCTGCGAGTGTGCTAGGAATCCATGAATTAGGGATATGAAATTCCGCGCCTTTCATGAACATGGCCCAAGGATCATGAATGAACCATCAGATTGCATGCTGCCCTCGTGAGCAGGGAGCATCCGATGATAAGTTCTTCCGCCTGCTAAAGTGACTGCGGCAATACCTTCATGAAGTCGCCGTCATAGACGCCGAGAGCAGTAAGGGAGAAGATGTTGTTCAATTTTCGGGAGAGGGAGGAGGTTTTTCGGTCGTCAATAAAGAAGTCCCATTCATGTGGGTATGGCGGAAGAAGGGGTTGGTTGTGAACACCTTTTGGTCCACATACAAAACATTTGGCATGTATACTTTCGCCCGTGAGCGCCTGGTCAAGCCGATCAGCATCAAAGTATTGGAAAGTCCTTCAGTTACCTTTATGCCACATATTTTGCACTTCCTATTCCACCGCAGCCCAAGTAGTTGAGTTGATTGGGAAGTATTAAGGATAGAAATGCGATTCCACCACTGGTTGTTGTTGGAAGTCGAGGCCAGTTGAGAGTGATGCCGATCATGGTGAGCAGTGAGGTCAAGTTGGCGGATTTTAGCTCGTTGCGCATCATCGAGCATGAGCCGATGCTGGGCTCGTGATTGGGTATTGTCTCCACGGATCTGTGTAGTTCTGTCCTCGGACAATAGAGCACGCGACAGTTGGCGAGCTTTGGTATTTCGTCTTCGTGTTTCCTCATGGTCAGAGTTGTCCTCATGGCTACGGCGTCTTCTCTGAGCCTCGCATCGAAGGCGATAGTGACATTCTACATCAGTTTCTGCATGGTTGGATTCTGGTGTGGAATCGGCCAGTCTATGAACCACAGGGAGCAATCAAGTGAGGCTGTTGACTGTAAAACAGCTAACAGTGGTTGTCAATAATGGTCACCGATGAAGAGGATGGGAGGCGGAGGAACTGTGAGATTGGAAGTAGCTGCGAAGTCGGGTCACGTTTGACATACAGTAATCCGCATTATTTGTAACGCCTCGTGTGCCGCGAACACAAAAGGTTGCCGGTGGATGGGTTGAAGTCGACGAAATGGGTAAGATTAATTTTATAAAGAGGGTGATATCCGAAAGATTGCCGGCGGATAGCCTGAAGTCAGCGGATAAGGTAAGATTATTATCGAAGGTTGGCCGCGGCGGATGAGTTAGATCGGAGTGCGGCAGAGTTTGAAAGGACAGATTGAGAGGTTTTTTTTCCATTGTACTGGGTCTCGTGACAAGAAAACACAAAAAGAAATCGAAAAGGGAAGGAGGAAGAGAGAGTTCGAGAGAACTCAATTGATCTTTGAGTCTTTCTGGGGCTGCCTTCGCAGGTATGAATTTCAACGAGTGAATTGGATTGTAATAGGAATGAGTACAAAAACAGGTATAATATGCTAATAATATGTATGAGGTGACGCACAGAAGCACAATGCAACCGGCGGCCATGAAC
The DNA here is from genome assembly GCA_014925785.1 of Mycena galopus ATCC 62051. Classification (NCBI taxonomy): domain Eukaryota; kingdom Fungi; phylum Basidiomycota; class Agaricomycetes; order Agaricales; family Mycenaceae; genus Mycena; species Mycena galopus. Next base: position 113,578 of record WIQG01000234.1, read on the forward strand.
ACGAAGATTTATGCTCGCAAGACCCCAGACACGACCCAGATAACAGCCGTGAGAGAACTGTGCCACGCCGAAAGTAAAATATTTACGTACCAGAACCCATAGAATGACCTCTAGTCCCCAAAAGAGCACCTTCCCACACGAGTTGTCGAATTGAGAAACCAGGGAAATAGCACACAAATAAGTACGTCACATTCAAGCTGATAAGGCCAGTTTTGAGTAGATTGAGATGGATTCCATTGAGAGTAGCCAACCGTGCCGGATTAAGCTCGATTTTAGCTTGCTAGCAAGGATTTCCGGCAGACAATCATCCAATCGGGCTGCTGCTCCTTTCGGCCGATTTTCCTGTGAATCCGGTGTCCAGCAGTGCAAAAGACCAAGAGGAGAGGTGTCTTGAATACCCTAGGAGTCCAACCATAGAGTTTGAGATGCAGGAGTGCAGTAGAAGGGCCGAGCGATGTTGAAGTGGTGGTGGACGGCAGATAAAGCTGACGTGGGAAAATTATCTGCCATGACAAGTTATCTGCCATCCTCTGAATACCGAGAACGAACGGGCTCGTTTCAAAATTCTGAGTCGGTGGAAAGCTTTGATATTCTTTTATACATCTCCTCTATTATTTTCCCGAATTTAGAGGCCCTGAATATGATGTTGCAGTCCGCCGTGGCAGATAACCGTACAGCCACTGGCAGATAATACCCAGCTGATCTAATCAACAACCGATTGAGATGGCTGCGATCCGACATTACCCCGTTTGCGTGTAAGGTAAGATTAATATCGAAGGTTGGCTGCGGCGGATGAGTTAGATCGGAGCGTGGCGGAGTTTGAAAGGACACATGGGGTAATATCGGATCGCAGCAAGGTCAACTGAGCAGCGGAGTTTGAAAAGGCTTCGGACGGACAGAAGGCGATAATTTTATAAAGAGGGTGATTTTGTAAACCAATACGCGGACCATATGCACGAGTTTCTAGCATAAGTTTACAGTACATTACTCGCAGTAATGTTAATAACTGTGTTGTGGCGTTGTGGCATGGTGCGTTGTGGACAACGCGACAACGCCAAAAACGCCTGATTTGCGACAACAAATTTGTCAAAAGACTGATGCATTTCTGGGCCGCATACTTTATCTACTACATCTTCAAATTCTTCCTTCTGTATCGGTATCACCAAATCGCAGTCTTCCTCATAAATTGACACAAGTAAATGTAGACTGACTTTGACATTCAGCTTCAGCTTTGGGAGTTATCCACTCCACTTCTGGTGTAACAAATGAGGCTCAATTCGAATCGACGACAATGGTGAGGTCAGTGGTAGGTAAATGCATAGCATGGTAACTGGAGCGTGAAGCCGTGGGTAACAAGTCCTGCCTGGCAGCGTCGAAGTAAATTGTGCGCATCACGACGTCGCTGGCTTCGCCTCGCGGGACTGCTCTTTGCCATCGGGAGGCAGAATGCTTTTAAAGGCCTCCATGTGTGGAGCGATGGAGTGGTAGGCCATCCTATGCGCATCCTCCATCTGCGTAAACCCACCAAGACCGGAGGAGTAGGCAGTGGAGAGAGCAGCCGTTTTGACCAGCCTGTCCAATTCGTGGTCGATGTGGTCCTGGACCTTTTGCTTGATCATATCCAGTGCCACCTTAACCACCTCCGCCAGAACCTGCTCCGTCTGGTGCATGACCTGCGCCACTGTGCGTGCTGCGACCATCGAAACAGCGTCCTTAACTGCCTTCTCCCTAAGGAAGCTGCCCATGTCAGGCTGCGTGATGATAGCGTACTTCATCCATTTGGCCGAGCTTATGACATGGGAGAATTCGTCGTCGGCACCAACCAAATTAAAGCTCCCGCCTGCATGAGCTTTATCGTAAATGATGTGGTTCTTCAAGTCCAAGCGGCGTTCAACGTAGAGAACTTTGCCTTCCCCGTCGTAGATATGGATCTCCTTGCCCCCCGAGTCGCGGAAGGTGCAGCGGCATTGGGCGACTAGAACGGTTTTTTCCTCCAGGTGGGGATTTTCGCACGATTCGTTGAACCCTTTGCCACCCCAGACGAGTTGTCCACCAACATTCCCAATGTAGCGACCTAAATTGACTACAAAGTTCTTGTCTTCGCCGGTAGGCGACTTCCACGTGATTGTGAGCTTTACGGGGTCATCGGGCTCGCCCATTGTAAATTCGCACTCCTCCAGAGCCACGCTGGAGTTCTTTTCCTCGACTTTTTTCCTGTAAGGTAGGTGTAATCAATGTCCGATTCGAAGCCAACAGCGGGACGGAACACTTACATGATGTCGTCAATGGTAGTTGGAGAAGCCGGGGTGGGAACATCAGCTGGGCGGTCTCCCATGGCGCGATGAGAAGATTAGAGGATGTGTTTATAGTCTGGGAGAGTAGAGCGGGCAGTTACTGAGGCTGCAAGCTGGATTCTAGGGCGATAGAGACTGGTAGTTTTATACGCTTTCTTTTCCTACTGCATCCTTGACAGCCATGGGAACCGACTAGTTCAGAATTCCGCAATCCTACCGCTCTCATGATTATTTTTGAGCGATACCAGCTGACTAAACACGTCCTAAGTTTTCGCCATGCCCACGTGCTTTCGTGCTTCACGGAGCCTTTTGGAAAGGTGAGAGATAATCCTTCTTTACGATGGATCTGCCAGTGCATGGGGTGGTCGGGGTGCTGGAGTCGTGCGGCTTCGACGTTGTCATACGACATCGGCGTTCGGAACAAGGCGCGTGCGGCTGGGCAAACCCTCAGCTGACGCGGCTCTGGCAGAACCAACGGGTAAGAACTGAAAGTGAATTACGAGGGGGACAACGAAAACAGGTGTGGGTAGCGAAAAGGCTAGAAGAGGCCAAGTCGCGCCGACCACGCGATGGCCTGCAGAAGCAAAGCAACGTGTGGCGTTGTTTGCCTACGCGCTCTATTGCCGGCTGAGTCCAAGTTCCTATACGAAACCGCGTATCCCTCGGTTCGTGTCTCGCTCCCGGATAGATATTTTGAACGGGCCTCGTGTTTATCGAGCGGCAAATCCCACTGAAGAGCGCGGCGCCGATTCCCCATCAACCTGACAACCTCGAGCTCTCAGCTCAGCCCCAAATCGTAAACAATTCGGCGGTGTTTCTCATACAAGCATCTTTCATTATACTTCCAACTTGGTGACTGGTCCATCCCAACAGAAAAGAATACGGACTTTACTGTTCCAAGTTGAGACCGCACAGGAATCCTTTCATCCTTCCTTCCAAATATTTACTTTCTGAATTGTCATAGGGCAGAGCGTTGCGTTGCGGTGTCGCAAGAAATCAGTGCTCACTTGGTTGAAACATCGATGCGAAAACACGCCTTGTATAACAGTGTCCTCCAAGTGTCATGCGGTTCGGCAGTCAGCGGCGTCTTTGTTGCGTATCTTAAGTTGGATACGCATGTCGTGCATACAACAGCATTCCAACCTCGAGGATACTGCGCACCTGCTTCATTGCGACTGATTTTATCGGGAAAACGCATCCTGAGATAGACAGTGTTGGAACTGGGAAGCACCGTATGTTCGCGGTCACCAGCCATCGTGAATGTCAACAAGCTCCGTTCTATTCCCTCCGCCATGGTTGAATGTCGTATTTCGTTCGTTCCTGGGTTGAGGGCTATCGCATTTTTGGCGAACACGATGCTGTGGTGAGTGGCCGATCGGCGCTCATGACACGCTCCCATGCTCCCACGTCCACTTCTCATTCTTCGACCAGCATACAGAGCCTGCGGTATGAAAAGTTCCAAAATAAATCCGTAGCTGTTCAGGCCGCGTATACGCTGCGCAGACCAAAGGAGAGGGAAGAATAACTATGGTGCAGTAAATGGACACTAGAGATCGAAGTCGACTGTCAGCGAAATGTGGCGCAGCACACGTTCCTCATGGCCACCTTCGATGATATCAGATCTGGAGAGACGCATACTTGATGCCAATGAACACGTGGACAAAGCGTGTAAATGGAATGTAGGAAAGACACACCGTAACATTGAAAAGAAGGCTGATAGATGTCTCGGACAAACGCAGGCCCTGGGTGTGATACCAAAGTTCTTGGGTGTAAGTTCTCCATTCTTCGGAAAGTTAACGCCGACTCGGAGCACAAGTTGGTAAAGTACATCGAGGGACTGTTGCTGGAATGCATCCCCGGATGCACAATGGATGAGTTGGACTTTGGGAGAGATGGGCGCGATGATATGGTACACAGGCAGGTCGTCAGTAATAAGCGCCAATCAAATCGATCGAGATTTATCACTTCCAACTTGAAGCCGGATGACGCCACACGCGTTCCTCAGCGAGTATATACGAGAGTTATGGGAGTGGGACTCGGCTAATGCCATCATTAATGGGACTCAGCTCGGCTAACCCATCATCAATGGGACTCGGCTTCCATCAATAGTGGGACTGAGGATGTGAACAATCAGGCACTCCATCAGCGCATGATACTCCATCACGGCGCATCACGGCGCTGGCGGCACCTTCCCTGTCGCGTACGCTTGCGCGCTAAGCCCGAATCACCTTCTACCGGATCAGCGGATAAGCTTTCAAACCATTACCTTGTCAAAACTCGGCATTTTCCTTGGCATTTGACACCGGTCTGACCCACTTGTGAACTATAACGATCCCGAAATCAGTGGGATATCAACGAGAGACCCGATCGAGTTGCTCTCTTACACACTCAAGACTTGCACCAACCATTTCGAACGGTATGGCCTTCTGTTGATTGAATCTCCCAAGAACTTAGCTCGCTCTAGCCATATCAACCAATTGCCGAGGGATATCGCCAAACCGGTCATCCAGCAACTCAAATCAATCATCTGGCTCCCAACGCATTACGAAAAATGGTGAATGGCACCTATTTGCTGCTGCTCAAACTCATCCGTCCATTCACAGTAAGCAGATTTTGTCTGCAGCTGTAAGGGCAACCTCAGCTCGGCGCGTGGGCACGGGAACTAGCGGGAGAATCCGAAGTGAACTCAATTCACAGTACTAAATACAGGTTTCTAGAATACGCACCTAGCGGGAGAATCCAAAGAGAAGAAAGGATGAGGATTCCCATGCTAGGTGAGGTTTTTTTATAGGTACTAGCCAGTAGCAGGTGCCCAAAGTGACCGGCAGTGGTCCCGAGCTTGATCGCATAGCACGTTCCAGTGTGAGCGACCGGACGAAGGGGGAAGGAGCGGAACGGAGTCCGGAGGGATGGGGGACGAGGTTCCGGGCGGAGGCACAGCCTGAGGTTCCGGGCAGAAGGCCGGACGGTCAGGCGAGGCCGAACGGTCGGATGAGGCCGGATGGACGGGCGTTGGACGAAGGATCGAGGGAGGCAGTGGGGCAGTGTGATGGGCCGGAGCCGGGCGGACGGACGGACAGACGGACGAACGGGCGGTTCCCCTGACATCACCCCCCCCCTTGGAATGCGGCATCCCGACGCATGAACCGTACATGGGTGTCACGCTTCCGGAACGAGAGCGAGTCGAATGTGACCGATGCAATCCGGCGCGGGGCGTTGGGGTAGCAGCGATAATAGGCATTGATGGTGTCTTTGGCAAAGACGTCGGAGTGCTTTACCCATTTATTGTGTTCCGGGCCGTAGCCTTTCCACCACACCATGTACCAGAGGCTGCTGTAATGGACCTTCGCTTCTATGATCTCCTCGACCTCCCATTGAACGTCACAGTCCGTCTGGAGGACAGGCGGGGGTTCGTCATTCCGGGGGCGTCCGGGAAACGGATCCGGTTCTGCGAGCTGGAGTTTCACCACCGGGAAGACCGGGTGGAGCTGGGAGTACTGCGGGGGGAGATCGAGTTTGTACGCACCCTTTCCGACGACCTTCACGACTTTGAAGGGGCCGAGAGGTTTGTCCGCGAACTTGACGGACGGACCGGTCGTCCGGATGTCGGAGGCGTCTAGCCAGACTCGGTCGCCTACTTTGATCTCAGGGGCGGGTGTGCGTTGTCGGTCGTAGTACAGCTTGAACTCGTCCTTGGCTTTGACGAGTGCGGCTTTGGCTTCCGAAACTCCGGACGCAATCCGGTCCCAGAACTCGTTCACGGATTCCATGTTCCGGTGCAGCGCTCAAACCCCATCCGGGGGAGCCTTCCGGTGTCCGTCATGAATGGGACTTGCTGCGTCAAGGAGTGGACGTGGTTGTTGTACGCAAACTCCGCAGCCGGAAGGAGCTCGTCCCAGTCGTCCTGTTTGTAGTTCGTGAAGATCCAGACGAACTGCTCAAGCTCCTGGTTGACACGCTTGGTCTGGCCGTCGGTTTGCGGGTGGTAGGTGGTGGAGGTCGTGGGCTCTATCCCGATGAGGCGCCACAGCTCTGTGGTGAATTCCGTGACGAACTGCGGTCTGCGGTCGGAGATATATTTCCGGGGGCTTCCGTGGTGCCTCCAGACATTCCAGTAATAGAGCCGAGCGGCTCCGACCGCGCCAAGGCCGGTGTAGCACTCGTTGAAGTGGGCCCGCTTACCCAGGACGTCGACCACGACCATGACCGCGTCGAACCCATGCGCGTCCAGGAGCTCGACAATGAAGTCCACCGAGACAGTGTCCCAGCGTTCTTCCGGAATCTCGGTCGGGTGGAGCTCTCCGTGGGGTAGCTTCCGAAGTGCCTTTGTCCGGTTGCGCGGGTTGCAGGTCCGGACGTACTGGCCGATGTGACGGGACAGCTGGGGCCACCAGTAATTCCGGGCAATAAGCTCGAGGGTTTTGAAGCGTCCGGCATGTCCAGCGACCCGAGTGTCGTGGTGCAGGGCGATGATCCGGCATCGGAGGTCCTTATTCCGCAGTACGACAATCTTACCGCGGTAGTGAAGGAGCCCTTCCGTGATGCGCCACTCGGACGACCGGGGGGAGCGAACATTCCGGTTCTTGAGGAGTTCACGCACGACAAGCGCGACGTGGTCCTCAAGGTCCGGTTCACCCGCCAAGGCCTCCCGGACGTCACGAAGGAGGGGAACCTCGGGCCCAGTGACCACGATGCCCTCCAGTGCACGGACGTGGAACAGGTCCGGACGGAGAAGGGTAACGTCCGTGTTGTCCGAGCCTACTCCGTGGTCCGGGCGACAGGACAGCGTGTCTGGACGACCCATGAGGCGGCCGGGCTGGTGGTGGAGTGCGAAGTCAAACCGAGACAGGTACAGGGACCATCGCACCTGCCTCCGGTTCAAGTTCTGCGCCTTCCGGAAGTACTCCAGGTTTTTGTGATCCGTCCAGATCCCTACTGGACGCTGCGTGCCTTCGAGGAAGTGTCGCCACTCCTTGAGGGCTCGGATGACCGCAAGCATTTCCTTGTCGTGGATCTCGTAGTTGCGCTGGACGTCACTCAGACTCTTGGAGTAGAACGCGACCGGGTGCCACTTTCCGTTCGCGTCCGGCTGGGACAGGACGGCCCCGGTAGCATAGTTGGAGCTGTCCGCCTCGACTCGGTAACTAAAACGCGACTGGATGCCACTTTCCGTTCGCGTCCGGCTGAGACAGGACGGCTCCGGTGGCGTAGTCAGAGCTGTCCGCCTCGACCCGGTACGGGCGCGACTTGTCGGGCTGGACTAAGACGGGCTCCGCAGTCACTGCATCCTTGAGGGCTTGGAAAGCGGCGGCCATGGCAGCGGTCCAAGTTCACACAACGCTCTTCTTTGTGAGGTCGAAGAGGGGCCGCGTGATGTCCGAGAATGCCCGGATGAACCTCCGGCAGAAGTTCGTGAAGCCAAGGAACTGCTGCACGTCCTTCTTGTTCTCCGGAGTGGGCCAGGCAGCGACTCTGGCGACCTTGACCGGGTCCATCTCGACGTGGTTGTGCGAGATGATGACGCTGAGGTACTCGATTGATGACTTCTCGAACTCGCACTTCTCCGGCCAGAGGTAAAGCTTGTGCGCCCGGAGCCGTCGGAGTACTTCTCGGACGATCTCCCGGTGGCGCTCGAGGTTGGAGTGAGCGATGAGGATGTCGTCGAGGTATACCATGACGTCTCCAGACAGGATGAGGTCTTCAAAGATGTTGTTCATCATCGTCTGGAATGTGGCCGGAGAGTTGGTGAGGCCGAAGTACATCACCAGTGGCTCGAAGAGTCCTCGGTTGGTACGGAACGCAGCCTTCCACTCGTCGCCTCCCCGGATCCGGACGTTGTTGAAGCCCCAGCGGACGTCGAGTTTCGTGAAGAACTGAGCTCCCTTTAGGCGGTTAATGAGGTCGTTAATCAACGGGAGCGGGTACCGGTTTTTTACGGTCATCACGTTGAGCGCTCGGTAGTCCTGGACGAACCGGAGGCTTCCGTCCTTCTTTTTGATGAAGAAGACCGGAGACGCCATCGGGGACTTGGACGGGCAGATCCGTCCGGTGCTCAACCCATGCTCGATGAAGGGGTCGAGTTCCTTCTGCTCGAGGGGGGAGATCGGGTAGACCTTGCAGTTGGCCGGTTTCGCGTCAAGGACGAGTTCAATGGCATGGTCCCATGTCCGGCGCCGGCAGCGCGTCAAACGATTCCTTGTCGAAAACATCGGAGAAATCTTCGACCCAAGTCAGAACCGAAGTCCTAGGCGGGGCCGAGTTCCGGGCGAAGGCCTCCGCAAGCCGTTGAGAAACGGTGCTGCCCACGCGGATTTCTTCGGCCGGAGCGAACGCAGTGTAGAGGATCTGGTCGTCTTCCTCGAGTTCGACATCGTCGTCATTGTCATCTTCGTCCGGGTCCGGGGTGAGGTCCGGAAAGTCATCTCCGTCGTCGTACGAATCGTACCCGTCGTCTCCGCACCACTCCTCCGAGTCGATGGCGCAGATAGACAGATGGGACCTTCGCAGAGCTGCCGGAGGATCACGGCGGAGATCTTCATGTTGCGACGGACAGCGCGGAGCTCATCCCGGCAGGTGCTGCAGCTGGTCGGGCAGCGGGTCATCCGGACTTCCTTGGTCTCCCAGTTGATCTCCGGGTTGTGCTTCTGGAGCCAGGAGTAGCCGAGGATGACATGCTGCTTTCCGAGCCGCATTACCGCGAGTTGGATGCGTTCGGAGTGCCCCTTGTAGTTGACGACCATATCGACTATGCTGGAAATGCCTCCGGACGCATTGGGTGTACCGTCGACGTTGAGGACCAGAATGGGCTGAGAGATCTTCCGGATGGGAAGGTTACGGGAGATCACATACTTCGAGTCGATGAAGTCTCCGGTCGCTCCGCAGTCGACCAGACCCTTCATGGACATTGTAGCCACAGTCTCTACCGATTGCATCTCCAACGGAATGTGCAGGGAGTTCCGGCCTTCAACGGAATCAATAACATACCGCCGGGTAGTTTGCACTCCCACCTCGGACGGTGGACGCGGGGAATGGAAGGAGTTTTTGCCTCTGGGGCGGGAATAGGGGGCTCCAGCTCGGGGGCGGAAGCCAGAACAAGGGGTGCGTCTTTCGTTTCAACTGCTGATTTATTGGGTATCTCTTTGTACAAGCAGGAGTAACAATTGGGGGACGCGACCGAGGGCGCACCACTCACTCGGCCGTGTCCGGAAAACCCTCTGGCTCCGCGTCTCCGGTTCCCGGCTCGGTCGGGAGTCCAGCGGTGGTGGAGAGGCGCGCGAAGAGCTCCCCGAGGAGGTCGTCACCGAGTTGACGGACGACCTCAACTAGGACGTCCGCATGTCGGACATCCGAGGGAGTCGGGCAGTCTCGGGCGAGGTGTCCGGCCGCACCGCAACGGAAGCAAGCGCGGGGCGTGAAGCGCGCGCGGGTCTGGTCAACATCCATTGGAATGCCAGGCGGAAGGGTAGGCGCTGGCGCGGCCTTGGGAGCGGGCGTGAAGGAGGGGACTGGGAGGAACGTCCCAGTGCAGGGGCGTGCGGCCAGAGCCAGGGCGCGAGTCGGGGTATCCGGCCGTGGTGGCGAGTTCCTCAAAGTCGTCCATGTACCGGTAGACATCGCGGGAGCCTTGGTAGTAGCCGTGGGTCTCCAGTTGGAGGAGAGCTTGGTCTTGCTCGTTTTCCTTTACGAACTGGAGCCGGAACTCGGACTCGAATTCCGCCCAGGACGGGAATGGGAACGGAACGATTGCAGACTGTTGTTCGGCCCATTGTCCGGCCACGTCTCGCACCATAAAGGACATGGCGTACCGCACAAGTTTTTCCTCAACGACCTGTCCATGGACCATGAAGGCTTCCAGAACCAGTCGGAGGTATGTGAGGACGGAGTGGAGGAACATCCGTCCTTGTGTCCGGTCGCCGTCAAAAACGACTGGGGGGTTCGGTCAGAGAACCAATTTTGCTGCGGGGGTGAGGTTCGTGAAGTCTGGACCCACCGCCGGAGCCGGAGTGGCAGGGACGGGGCAGTTGCGGGTGGATTTTGGCTGTTGTGTAAAACGCGGAGGAGTAAGGTTTCAATATTCACGAGCGAGTCTTCAACCACGGTCAGCCAGGTCGCAGGGTCGGAAGCCGGGTCCGGGATGTAAACATCCGGGAGCTCGGGTTGTGCGGACCCATCTCCGGGCGTCGGGGCGTCCATCAAGGAGGAGGGGTCGAGATTGGAAGTGGGGGAGGCCGGAGCGCTAGCGTAGCAGTCCGAGTCCGAGTCTACACCAAACTTCGCAATCTTGACCGGTTGATCCCTTAGATCCTTTCTTCTGCTGTAAGGGCAACCTCAGCTTGGCGTGTAGGCGCAGGAACTAGCGGGAGAATCCGAAGTGAACTCAATTCACAGTACTAACTACAAGTTTCTAGAATACGCACCTAGCGGGAGAATCCGAAGAGAAGAAAGGATGAGGATTCCCATGCTAGGCGAGGTTTTTTTATAGGTACTAGCCAGTAGCATGTGCCCGAAGTGACTGGCAGTGGTCCCGAGCTTGATCGCATAGCACGTTCCAGTGTGAGTGACCGGACGAAGGGGGAAGGAGCGGAACGGAGTCCGGAGGGAGGGGGACGAGGTTCCGGGCGGAGGCGCAGCCTGAGGTTCCGGGCAGAAGGCCGGACAAGTGGGCGAGGCCGGACGGTCAGGCGAGGCCGGACGGTCAGGCGAGGCCGGACGGTCAGGCGAGGCCGGACGGTCAGGCGAGGCCGGACGGTCAGGCGAGGCCGGACGGTCAGGCGAGGCCGGACGGTCAGGCGAGGCCAGACGGTCGGACGAGGCCGGATGGACGGGCGTTGGATGAAGGATCGGGGGAGGCAGTGGGGCAGTGCAATGGGCCGGAGCCGGGCGGACGGACAGACGGACGGACGAACGGGCGGTTCCCCTGACAGCAGCATGCCCTAATTATACACAATTTCAGACTGGTATCAACAGAAATTACTAACCCATGGATCCTGCCTTCCGTGAACAAGGTCCTATCGAAGATCACGAACGATAACTGGGCCATCACGCCAAATCATTCGAACCTGGTTGAAACTGCCTATGCAGCTCGCAATGCCGAGACATCGATTGGGGCACCACTGCTCACCGGAATCATGCGGTTTGTTCCACAATGTTGCACTAATTGTTTTCTTACGGTTCGATAGGGGCCAACAGCGTGACAACACCATGGCAGTAGAGTTGCTTCTCTTCAACAACAATGGTGTAATGCGCCACCGCTTCAATGGTAGTGGCCACCGTGAGAAGTTATCCGCCCAACGCAATGTTTGGAACATGCATAAAACTGCTAATCGAAACAACCAGATAACCGGGTGGCAGGCACTCAGGGCCGAGCGTGAGGATGGTAACACAGAGCACACACAGTCAATTGCACGGCAGAAAATACTGGAATCCAGGAGGCCCTCAAGCTCGATAAGTGTCACACGGATGTCAAGCTAGACATTAATGCATTGCGTAAAGATGTTGAGGAGGAGAAGAAGGGCTGCCGGGAGTGGGTGACTTGTCGGGCCGACATTGACATTCAGCTCGAGGAACTACGGAGTGGGTCCCTAGCAGGAACTTGTCTCAATGGCAGTAGACCTGCTGGGCGTCCCACCGGAGACCCTGAACATTCGGGTGAACCTACCGCTGACACTAGCCTTGGGAATGAAGTGGTTGGAGTTGGTCCTGGCACAGGTTTGTTGACTTTCATTTTTGGAACCCGTGCAAAGCAACTGATGGGTTATCTCAGACCCCATTGATGGTTCTGAGCAAGAGCAGGTTGAGTCCGGGAACAATCTCACTGCGACAATGTCCGACAGATTACATAGGATCACAGCCATAAGTGGGTGGCCACACTCAGTTCCCTATCTGATGTGCCTGAATCCATTGCAGAATTCACTCATGCACCGCTCCGAAATGATGGTGCACCATCTTCCATGCATCCTACTATAAGGTTCACAGACCTGCTCTTCGTAGATCATTCCATATCCGAGCCGGAAGCCCATTTCAACCCGGAGTTGACATTTCAGTGTATGTGATTTCCTCAACCACATTTCACATAAAAATAATAACATATTCGTAGATTCCACATTGGGTTTTCTGCTGACAATGACAGTCTTGATGTGGGAATGCTGGGGACGACTAATTCAATGGACTACCCTATGGATGGCACCCCCAATTTCGACTCCGCCCCAGTTGATTCTTTGACCGACTTTTTTGGCTAATAGTTCCAGAACTATCTATGGATTTGGTGCCTCGGATTCGGGTGGGGGAGCATTCAATACCTTAGGTACAACATATGATCTGCCTCTGCTACCTCCCGCACCAGCCTCACCCCCCGCACCGGCCTCGCTCAAGTTGAACGTGATGGAGGGAAAGGCGAGCAGGAAGCGGAAGGCGAAAGAGTGGATGAGCACCATATTATTCCGGGAGGTCGGGCCACTCGTTCTCGCCCAAAAAACCCCAAAACAAGGGCCGAACTGTAGCCAGATGTATGAATTCTGGGATTATTGAATGCAGAAATGCATTCACTTATTGTATACTGGTCTGGTGTCAAACGCTAAGGAAAATGCCGAGGTGATGGTTTGTCAACTTATCCGCTGATCCAGTAGGCGGTGATTCGGGCTTGGCGTGCAAGCGTGCGCGAGAGAGAACGTGCGGCCGGTGCCATGATGCGCCGTAATAGATAGTGCTGGCAAGGTTCGGTTCGGTTCAGGTTCAGGGCTTTTCACCCTGAACGCCGAACCTAAACCCGGTGTTCGGTTCGGGCAACTCCCGAACCTTGAACCTGAACGTGCGTTCACGTTCGGTTCGGCGTTCGAACGCGTTCTAACCGGAAAATCCTAATAATGAAGAGGTGAGTTAATTTCAGCCCAGAAAAAATATTTAGAGGTGTACATTAAACATACGAAGCGTAGGAGTGCCAGGAATGATGTCCCGAGCGAGTTCATGAGCCGGTAACGTCAAAATGGCATGAGTTGCGTTATGACCAGCGTGACACATAATGATGTGTCACGACTATCAAGTCAGAAACCTCGACGCTCGACCCCTTTGTAGTTCAAGGAGAAAAAGGAAATTCATCAGTTGAGTATTCATCGTATCAACTACACTTCCACATCGAAAAACGACTTAAATTTGCAGTTGAAGTCATAGAAATGACTGTTTCCAGTTCAATTTGCGTTCGGTGTTTGAACGCGCCCGCCCCCCCCTGAACGCCGAACTGAACCTCGCGTTCAGGTTCAGTAAATGCCTGAACCTGAACGCCGAACACACGTCCGGTTCAGGTTCGGTTCAGGTTCGAACCGATTTCCGAACCCGACCTTGCCACCACTAGTGATGGAGTATCATGTGCTGATGGAGCGCCTCTGTTGTGCGGGTTGTGAGAGACATTCTTGGAATCTCGGGGGTCAGTATTGCTGTCAAGAGCCTTTTACTGAGCATGAAACACACTTTGACTGATGATTAAACGTCAATGACATCCGAGAATTCATCCATGTGCATTGTTACGAAGCAAGAACTCAAATCCGGGCTCGGCGAGGGGCTGAATTGGACGGAACTACTCAACATTCTGGAATATTAATGATATACAAGTCATGCCGCCGCTTCGCTCCGGCAACTCGGAACGAGTAAGAAAAATCGATATCATTCAAGATACGAGTACACTCTACGGAAATAAAACTCCGCAGGGAACGATGAAGATAGGGAGCTGCTCAAGCTCAAGTCGTCAGACTGTTGGAGGAAGACCGCCAAGAAGGCATTTATGGTATCAAAACTCTCGCTATGAAAGTACGTGAGTGAGCAGCAGAAAATGTGTAGATAAAGAGTCACAGTTTAGTATATAATTGATGAGGCGTCTCCGCAACTATGAAGGAAGTGTAACACAAACGTTCAACGAACAGATGTGAAGGCCAGCGTCCCGGTCCCCGGGCCTCGGTGCAAAGGTCAATTCAAAAATTGCGGAGGGTCTGTGGCAGGTCGAGATTGATTAGTCCCGACCAAGGTCATCGTTGCAGGTCAAACACCTCAAGGAACATGCCTCCGACGCGTCGAGTGACTGGCGGGAAACAAAAAATCGGTTCTTAAACCTTTTTCTTCATTACATGCGTCGGGGACATGTTCAAATGGGAGGGCGGCGAGTTGAATTCGATGCTAGAAAGGTAGGAATTCTACAGCAGTGAATTGAAGGATCGTCTTAACCAGAACCAGAGATCGTGCTTCGTATAGCTGCAGTTCGAGCAAAATTGCCGGTTTGTTGTGAAGATCTGTGCATTGGTTCAGGGAAGTTGTTATTGACACAGAGGAATGGTAGCACAGCAGACGGAATTGGTGCCGGATCCCAGCAAAGATTTCGCGGACTCGCAGTTTCAGTTGATCAACAGTAAGAATAAGTTACCCCGGCAGATTTGACATATAAATGCAGACGAACCGACGACGGAAACTGCAGTGAGAGCGATGCAAAAAAAGCAAACCCGAGCCAGGATAGTCGAAAAAAGTCACCTGGGCGACCGGGAAAGGTTGCAGATCATTACACACAGCAGGTTCGTTGAGCTCAGCATGGAGACCAGGGACTTGAATGAACCAACAATTTCCGAATTCCACAGACATTAGTCGGGACTAAACCCAGCATAGCAGAGCCCGGCAGCCGAGAGAAGTGTTCAAAGACGTCGAGGCACGCAGTCGCCCAGGCAAGAATTTTTCCGAACGATTACTGTGGTCCATGTATTGAGGCGAAGAGAAGTGGGGAAACATAGATGGTCTGAACAACACAGATCATCTTAGTTTTATGTCGCCAGATATGCCGAGGACACTACGTGGCCTCCGGCCTGATAAAAATCATCAGGCTGCGCTGTAGGCAGCATCACAGCGTCCTGCCAAAAAACTGCGCTTCGGCCAGCTGCTCAGTCACATGAGCCTTCCGTATGGAAAATTGAGCTGTGCAAACACGATTTGAATCGACAGAGCAGGACGGGGAGAGAGTCAGCAGGAGGGGATACGCTAGATAGGGATGAGTGAAAACATGTACCATGACATGCGAGGTAATCGTTAAAGAACAGTTAATTGGACGTAGGTCAGCGGGGCAGCAGTAAATCAAGAGGCAGTGTCCGATGTCACTGGAAATTGAGGACAAAAGGAGTTAAAGGAAGAGGAAGAGCAGAGGAAAAATTAAAGGAGATGGATATATGGGGGAATAGCACAGCCGAGGAGCCATTTGCTTAAAGAACGGTTAATTATTAATATATTATGATACATATTAATACATACACAGATAATATAATACAGATACGATATAGCTCAAGAGCTCATAATATGATATCGATATAATATGATATGCAAAATTTCATATCAATATCATATGTGGACAGCACTAGATTGTTCACATCTTCAGTCCCACTATTGATGGAAGCCGAGTCCCATTAATGATAGGTTAGCCGAAGTTAGAGCCGAGTCCCTCGTCATTCCTCGCATCATGGCGCTCTTCTGGGGTGAAGCCCTGAGCATCATGGCGTTGTTCTCCTGTGAGTAGGTGATGCATCATGGCCCCAGTCAGTGGTGCCCGCAATCCTGTACTCCCATTTCGAGCTTTTGTTTCGATGCAGGAGACGCTCCGCAATGTCACTGCCGACCGCAAGCGCACGAATGTGCTCATGCATGCATCCGATGCATTGACGTCCTCGCTTCCTTTTTCCATTATCCTCACGACGTCCCTAGTGCTTTTCGCGTTCAGCGCTGCTGCTGCTCTCCGAGTTCCCAGGCGTGCGGAAGCTCAAAGCGAAGGCACTGCCGCTGCGATGTTCGCGCACGGACGAGCACAACCTCAAGTCTGTTCGTATCCTCTTCGTGCCCAACCTCCGCTTTATTCGGCCTCATACGGTTTGCCGTCGCGACGCTCGTGCTCGAGGGCGGCGGGGCGGCGCTGCGACTGCTCTCCGTGCGCGGAAAGACACCCCAGCACTGCTGCTGGATTTTCCGCTGGCGACGGCTGCGCGTGCCCATCTTTCGCATTCGAAGCGGCTGCACGAACACCTGGGCACGGGAAAGCCCAAGCAATCGAAAATGAGACGGCTTGACGTTCGTGTGCGCGCGGACGAGGGCGGACGACGCGCCTTCTGCGCTGTCCTCGACTTACTCGATTACGCCCCGGCCCTCAAGGTCGATGACCTCCTGAACCACCAGCACCGCCGCGAGCCCACCCACTCCCTCTCGAATTCGTCGCTTCGCAGCTCAAGCGCCTCAGCGTGCGGAATCTCAGACAGCCGCTGCCGCCGTCGTTTGCGCTTCGTCGGTGGACTGAGCTCGTGCCCGCTCTGCGCATCGAGACCCCTACGAGGACGACGTCAAGAGTGCCTTTCTCCCTCATTCTCCTTTTGAACTATATTCCCTCCCTGTCCCTCTCCTCGTCCCCAATCCGCCAATTCTATCCCTCTCCCTCCCTTCCTTATCTCCCTCTCCTCGTCCCCAATCACCTTATCACACTCAGCATCCACCTCCTCCCGCGCTGCCCGCTACGAATGGCACGGGCTGCGTGTCGGGAGATCTAGATGCGGCGCCGGCGCTGCTCCTGGTGGCTTGTCTCAAAATTGAGTATATATTTTGACAAACAAAGTTCGTATACATAATCTCACATGTACGAAGTATAGTATGCACAACATGGAAAGTATACCAAGCTATGTATGTAAATATAATGCGAGTGCGTAGGAAAAAAATTCTCGAAGAGCTACAAGGGGTGCAAATAGGAGTGAAAGAGACCGCGACAGCGGTGAAGCCTTGGCCGTGGACGTGGAGGATGGGATCATCGACGAGGTTGTCGAGGGCGTTGCGGAGAACGGGTAAGAGAACGTCCTCCGCCCCGAGTCCGTGAGTACCGGAGCGGATGGGCCGGGACTCGGGGCGCCAATGCAGACATTCTTGACGCAGCCCTCGTCGAGGACTGCAGACACCGCGCGTGGCAGGTCCTTCCTCGAGAAGGCCTTCGATCTTGGGTGCGAGGCCGAAGCAGCTGTCGTCACGGCAGACTCGGGACACCGTGGAAGGCACGGCGTTCTCCTTCTCCGTGCGCGGAAACAACAACTGAGGGCGCGTATGAGGAAATGGTGGAGGGCATCCCGCCTCCCAGCATCGTCCTCCGTCCTCCGTCCGTCCTCCTCCGCCATTTCCTTCCATCCGCCCTGCCTATCTCTACCTTCCTCGCTCTGCCGTCCCCTCCCCCTCTCTCTGCCGTCCCCTCCCCCTCTCCTCGCATCGAAGCGGTGCTCGGTACCTGACATTCTCGACCGCGCGCTCGACCCTGTGCGCGAAGGCGAGGCGAAGTGGAGGTACACATGGGGGACAGTGGACACGGTGTTCGTGCAGACGAAGGGCAGGGGCTTTGGGTACTGCTGCCAGTGCTTGAGGTTCCGCACGCCGACGCGCGCGCGCTCGTGGAAGCGGCGAATCTTGATGCAGCCCTCCTCGAGGATTGAAGGACACCGCGAACGACACGTCGTCCGCCCGCGGGCACAAACGGCGGCAGCAGCGCCTTCGCTGTGAGCCGCCCCGCGCCCGGGAAAACGCAGCCGCGCTGGTGCTTGACCTCCAGCGCCCATACTCGATACAGAGACGAGCATGATGAAGATCTCCAAGCCATCCGTTCGCGCACGAATGGCAGCGGCTTCGACTGCAAGCTCCCCCGAGGCTCGTGCAGCAGCGCCGCCTGCGAGTGGGAGTCGAGTAGCATTCGGCACAGGCGATTAGGGCGAGGGCGCGGCGGTGGAGATGAACGAAGAGTCTAGGATGATGATGGGATGCACAAGGAGGACAGGGGAACGAGACTCGAGCAGCGCGTGGATAGCGTCTGAGCTGTCGATGGAAGGCGCGAATCTGGGTCGCGCCGGGGGCTTTGGCAGTGGACGTGGACGTGGAGGTGCAAGGGTCGACGGGGACGTTGCGGAGAGTGGGCACGATAACGTCGTCCTTCCTCGCCCTCGTGCGTGCGTAGAGCAGGCGTTGATGCAGACAGTCTTCGATCTTGACGCAGCGCTCGTCGGGCATACGAACAGCGGCTTCCGGCGCTCAAGTTCCCCATGTAGGCGCTCTGGCTGTATCAGCCTCCAGAGTGGGTGGGCGCGCCGCGGCATTTAGAAGATCTTCGTCTTGAGGGCGAGGCGCATGCGGGATCTCCCTCCCTGTGCGCAACAGCAGCGGAGGGCGAGCGCGAAGACATGGCGGAGGGTGCCTTCGTGCGCGCGAGTGGCAGCGATAGTGGCTGCTTCAGGTCCCGCACCCGACGCTCGTGCAGCAAAAACAATGAATCCGTATGTGGGTGACTCGACACGCGGCGACGTTGGCGTGCGGGTGATCGACGGGCACCGAAGGGGTTTTGACGAGCGACAGCGAAAGGGGACGGTGGGACCAGATGACGGATTCGCGGGAGACGCGAACGGCGAGGAGGACGTGGGACTTGAGGCCTCGATGGCGTGACCATAGTCGTTTGGTGAAACGCGAAGGTACCCTGAGGCACGGCGAGTTCATAACTTCAGTGGGATTGGAACAAAAAGCTAGGTCACCTGTTCCCAGACACCCTGAGTTCTCGCCCTCGGGTTCGATGTCTCGCGCGAGCTTCCCATCTTCAATCCCGATCCACACGGCAAATTTTGCAGAGCCTGTATGAGCCGAAATCTGGTAGAGGAGCCTCAGCATTCTCATTACGAATCGCGACAAGCAATGCGCACCCTCAGCATAATCCACTGCGCATATTCAGGGCCATTTCGAGTCTGGACTTTCAGAATTTATCTCAAGTTTCGTAATGATTCCTATGGCTTTGCGAATCTTCAATGCCGTCCATGGAATACAGAGACTGAATAAATGATTACCCAGGATGCCGACTGGCTTCGAGGACCGGTGGGTTGAGCTTGAGGAAACAGCGCGGCATAGCGAGTTGATAGCAGACGACAAGGGCATTCCAAGGGTGACTCATCCGAGTCGGAAATCAGTCGAAAGCAAGGCTACCCATACATCAGACTTTTGACATTTTGATTGTGAGGTTGTACAACCCCGAAAAACCTCGGAAAACCGGCAAAAACCTCGCAACCTCACAACGTCAAAACCCTATGTCCCGAATCCACAACCTTGAGCGTTCGAGCCCCTGTTGGGGCATTATTTCCCCTTTTCTCACAAATTCCTTTGGGGACCAGATGCATTGCACTTCTTAAAATGTTAGCAGACACCCCTTTTACGACTTTGGAGACTTTTTTTTGCTTCTTTTGCGGTTATGTTGAGGGATTATTCTATTTGGAAACCCGGCTTTCAAGAGAAGCCCCTGATTCCATCAGCGCGTTATTTGGAAGCCCGGTTGCTCGGGGGTTCCTCATTGATCCGATGGGTTCCCGGCATCTCGTCGGCAAACAAGCGCCAAGCGAATTCAGGCTTCGCAATTGAGCAAAACAGAGTAAGTTGGGTGAATTGCTTGAAGACATTGGATATAGCGCTTCCTACGCCTTCATAAACGTCATGCTAGTATGCCCGATGGGTCTGATAATGCACAATGGTTCTGATAGCCACAAATTTTTGGCTGATATTTCAACCTCTCCTTCCGGATTTTTTTGTAGGAGGAATCCGTACATGTAGCCTATAATGGTGCAAAATCTCTAAGGAATAGCGATAGTGCAAGTGGAAGCAATTGAGAAAGCGGTGCCGTTGTTTTTGATCGGAAAATGGTTATCAATCTTCTGAGGTTCCAATTGGCCCAACATCCCAGAGCACAGTTGAGATTTTGAAGGTACCCTTTTGGCCATTCGAAATATTTTCCGAGAATGTGGTTGCAGTGTTTAAGAGTCAAGATGTATTTAGGCACCCATGTCACATGGCGAGCAAATAACATCCGGCTCTCAAACACCCCGACTAGGTCCCAACCACAAGCTTTGAAAGTGCAGCGGGCGAGCCACAGCGCCCCAAAAGGTCCCCCAAATTTTCCCGAGGCTGCGGGGCAAGTGGGAAGCCCAAAACACTGATAACTGTTTTTGGACGAAAAAACCTTGATCAAAGTGTTCGCATGGCTTCTTCTAGCGCCATCTCTTAGATATCTTCCTCAATTATAGACTACATGTACAAGTTCCAACACCAAAAACCTCCGCGAGCAAAGGTAGATATATGCGCCAGAAATTCACAATTATCAGTCTTCAGACACACAAATCTGTGATACATGATGGCCGTCGCCGGCGCCGATGATAGCCGACTCATGCCGGGGCTTCCAATTAGACACTTTGTGGGAGTTTCCGGCTGTCGGGGCTCTTCGTTGAAAGCCGGGTTTCCAAATAGAATAATCCTATGTGGAGGTTGTGATGTTGTCGGCTAATCCGGCAACCTGAAAACCCCGAAAAACACGCAATCAAAATGTCAAAAGGCTGATGTATCTGTAACTGGCCTAAAGTACGTACTCTACATACACGATTCTCATTGCTAGTGCTGTGTCACGAACGAGCAAGCCCAGCCCAGCGTAACCACATCGGAGTCTATCTCCTCCGCTTCAGGTTTACGCCCGAGGGCGCGCTTATCTTCTGCTAGCTGCTTAAGGCAGTCGAGAAGACTACTCAAGACGACGAGGGGAGGCAAAGCCTGAGGCTTTGGCTGCACAAGCCTTGGCTCCACTGGCAAGGGCTTGCGGAGAAACTTGAAAGTCGCCACAACCTTACTGAAAAGCCTTCTAGCCCCTATCTCCGCGCGCACTGCATCTTCGACGAGGTCGATACTGCGAAGATCTGCAGCCAAGCCACGCATTGTAACGGCCACCTGACCGGGGTCCGCCTTAGCCAGCTTGCGGAACATCCTATCCCCTTCATCGCGCACGCGCCGCGCACCTTCGTGGTTGCCCAGGGCGCGGAGGCTTGCTGCGAGAATTTGCAGTGCTCTCGCATGTAGAATCACGTCGGGCATCTCAAGATTCTTGAAAAGCCCGACTGATTCCTCATGCATGCGCACCGCGTCGTCGTGGTGTTTGGTGGCGATGAGATCGTAACCTCGGTTTTGCAGTGAGACGGCCAAAAGTTCCGTAATGGCAGGGCTCGAGTGCGTCTTCGAAAGTTGACGCAAACGCCCAAGGACCTCGGTTTGGGTGTTCAGTGCGTCGTTGTAGCGGCGTTCTTTCCGCAAATCAACCCCTCGGTTGACCAACCACTGGCAGGTCGCATATTCCTTTGCGATAGGATCTGCCCCTGAAGGCACTGGTCCGATCCGTTGAAACTTCCACAAGGTGCTCGTATCTCGAGATGTGAGCTCGATCTAATTCGGAGGGTTGGCTACTTGAAGCGGTATTCACGGAATAAATTTGACGCACTGGGCTACGTGGCTCCGTTACGCCCCAGTAGCGCCCCTCTTCTCCTTTGTTAGCGGGAGCTATTCTAAGGGAAAAAATCAGAAAGTTCTCAATATCTCTGATTGTGTATATTGGTAGACTCACCTATATGATCCATCCTCGTCCTCAGGCTTAATCTTCCAGAGCGCCCACCCCCAATCATACAGCGTGGAGCGCCAGGCGGTTGTGACATCACTAGATTTTTCAATCCATGTCCATACGGCATATGACTGGTGTATATCGTGCCCGGTGAACATCTTGTTCTGGATGAAGTATCGTTGACCTGTCGATTGAATGATGGTCCACTGAATGGTGATATTCAAGGTATCAGACTTTCGGGGTGGGACGATGGATGGTCGAGACCGTACCTCTTTCACTATGTTGTCTAATGCGTATGCATCTGGATCAGGTCCATCGACGTCCGGAGTCAAGGACTCTCTGTCTTTGTCAGGCTTGGCGGAAACGAAGTTTTCCTCCTGGTCCAAGATGTAATATTTCCCTGCTTCCAAACGGGACATGGGGGAATGTAAGAGAGATATGCTACTATGATTCTGAAAAGACAGTTTACCGCACGACGCGCACGAGGCGACTAGACTCAGATCCCCAGATAATCTTTTTTTGGAAGAAAGCACCGTACATGTCATGGTGATCGATCGGCTCTCAGGCTCGCTCGGACTTTGGCCCCACGCCTACCTACCTGCGCCCAGAACCTGGCAGCTACCTCCCTCGGCGGCATCCAGTCGCATGTCTAGCCTTTGACGATTGGATAGACAGACTGAGATATTATGGAATTCTGACCAAGATTCTGACAACGGCGAAGCCAGGTAGCCTCAGTTGGCGATTGGATAGACAGACTGGGATATTATGGAATTCTGACCAAAATTCTGACAACGGCGAAGCCAGGTAGCCTCAGGCAGCCATTCGACCTAGCGAGCGTCGCATGGTAAATTGCAGACTACATAACCACTCCCGACTGGGAGCAAGCGTATACTTCTTTACGTTAACGTTCATGTCGATTCTGGCCAAAGCTCTCCCTGCCCGCGCTCCTGCTCTGGAACCCCCTGCGTTGCTCTCAATTTTTACAGGACATGCCGCCCTGATGGATCAGCAAGCCAGTCAAGCCAAGATTTGCCCCAAGAATCGCGCTCGTACTGTTTCCGATGCTCGTTGCCCCGTTTCCGATGCCTGCGGTCTCGTTTCCGACGCCTGCGGTCCTGCTCCCGGCGCCTGCGGCCATTTCTCCGGCGCCTGCGGCCAGCCTCTTCTCCCTGCGCGGTACCCTCGTGTGTTGGCTAAGAGCACCGACTGGTATCATGCTCAAGACCGGGAATGTCTGTATTTCCGGGGTCTTCCTCCCGGTTCCCCAGTCAAGCAGACTGCAGCTCCAAACGCGCAATCCTGGGTGCCGTGTGAGAAGGGCGGGCTCTCGCTCTGTCGCCTCCTGGACACCGCGAGGACCGCCGGGGGCAGCTCGTGCGCTGGCACCGCCGCTTTTCCCCCCATCTTTTCTGCACCCACGCACGGACCAGTAACGGCACCCGGATCCCTCGCTTCGTGTTCCGCCTCAAGTTTCTCCCGCGTCCTGTTTGCATTGGTGTTATTGCTGCTCCCCCTTATCGCATTGGTCCTTTCCTTCAAATGTTCCCCC
This sequence comes from Mycena galopus ATCC 62051, assembly GCA_014925785.1. NCBI lineage: Eukaryota > Fungi > Basidiomycota > Agaricomycetes > Agaricales > Mycenaceae > Mycena > Mycena galopus. The sequence continues at coordinate 136,859 of WIQG01000234.1, forward strand.
GATGTGCTGCTCTCCGTCCCTATACTTCTACGTTGGCTAGTCATTTTGTGGAACAGGCTACCGCACTTGGTTGCCAAGGCACTCTCGGCTCCGCTATCTCGCTTGGCAACAAATCACTCACATGCCAAGAAATCGCGACAGGAATTTTGAACGAGATTGCTTCCAGTTATGCCCGCAGTGTCTCGAGTGCGCAACCCAATGATACAGGTGCAGGCAGTACTGGGTCCTTGTCTGGCCCAACTACGCGTGGGCGTACTTGTGCTGCCCAGGCTCGCGATCAACGTGATGGCAATGGCGATGGTGACGAACCTCCCCCTCGCCAGATTCGTAACGGTGGCCGCAACTTTGTTGGGGATGTTGGTTTACAAATCAACGGCCGTGATGTTAATGTCATGTCTTGGAATATATTCCATAACTTCACCTTGAAGCTTACTGATCCTGAGTTCCAAGCTATGGTTCGCGCCTATGACATTATGTTCTTCAGCGAGACTGACATGTTACCCGGTGAAGAAGACACCGCAGATGTCCCTGTGGGTTATACTCTAGTCTCGCTTCCGCGGAAACCGCGACTGAGGGACCACCGGCGAGGGGGAGGAGTTGCACTCCTCATCCGCAATACGTTCACTTTCCCCAAGTCAGAGCTGAGTTCTCCGGACATACTTGTGTTGGATATGGGTTCGATATGGTTGATTGGTGCTTATATTCCCCCCGAATCATCTCGCTGGGAAGGTTGGACTGATGTCGCTCCAATTGATAAATTTTGGGAAACCGTGGCACTCTGCACCGCAAATGAAAACAAACATTTCGCACATTTGGGAGATCTCAATGGCCGAACCGGTTCCCTGCAGGCTTCCTCTCAAGTTGAATCACCTCAGAAATGGCAAAGAATTTCAGCTGACCCGGATGCTAAAATCAATGCGCGCGGCAGGGCAATAGTCCGAGAGTGCGGGCGGAATAAGTTATGTATTCTGAATGGCACTAAGTTAGAGACGGCTTCACCTGGCCGTCTGACATCTTGGCAACCTGGAGGAGAATCTGTAATTGACTACGGCATCGTATCCCAAAGCTTGCTGCCCCTAGTTCGGAAGTTCGAAGTTGCGGTGCCTATGGAGGATCCAGATGACGACTGGGCAGACCATATGCGCATTTGTATGACGCTAGATGCGTCCGTGTTTACCCCGGTACCTGCTCCTTCCAGGCAGCCTCAGCAAAGGCCAGAATTTGCCGGATCTGCTGTCATTGACCAGTTGTATCAAGAAACAATGGATGCAAAACAAACCAAAGATAAAGCATTGGCGTCGCTTTGGGGCCCCGTTCTTGCGTCTTCTGTCCCCGTATCTGTCTATGTCGAAGGTGCATCCATGAAGGGCAAAGGCATGGGGCCCGCGGGAGCGAGAATGTTCTTCCAAGGAGAATGTCCACTTAATGCAGCATTAAGAGTACCAGGCCCTGGGCTTTTAACGGCAGATCGTGCACATATCTTCGCTATTCATGAAGCTGTTCGCGTTGCCGCAGTGGATAAAGACTTGCTGGTATTTTGCACTTCGAAAATGATCATACGCCAAATATGCTTCCTAGCGGCGAAAAATACTCAACTGGGGTGGCCTGGACAGAACGGCGATTTGTTCAAACTTGTTGGGTGAGGCCACCGCATTCTGCGTGGCGTGACTCGTACTTTAATTTTTAATTTTATTACAAATGCTTTTCCCTTCAGCACTTCTCAAATTGAACATAATGAATAGATAGAAAGAAATTAATATATACGAGACTCTTGATGCACACTTCCCTTTTGGAAAACACTCTGTCATGCATCCAAAAAGGAAGTTTTCATCAAGGTCCACCAGTAAGGGACTTTTTGCAGCACTTCTGGCCAAATTTCAAGCTGGAAATGTGTTTTTAACTTCTTCCCCTTCTGTGTGTGCCCATAATCCGAGAGAGATGTTTGTTCGCAAAAGTTTTCGTTCCACGCAGTTGTTATCAGCTCAAGAGTCCACACAAATTGTTTTTGTATAAGGTGAGTAGATTTATAGGGTTTTCGGACCCAAGGGATCGATTGGTTATGATGCCTTGGCTGTAGGAGCCACCGTTGAAGAGTGTTGGTGGGCTTTCCCTGATCCTGCCACCATAAAATGGATGCCATACCCCAGCAGGGGCGTATTTCACTGCAAATTTTGGCAGGAAGGTTACTAGTATGCATTAGAGTAATTTATCAACCTGACAGCGATATGGCGGCCACCTCTGAATTAAGCACACCAATCTCGTGAATCTTCGATTAAGTCGGCATTGGACTTGCGCCTTCAGGCCATTGGGCTTAGCCACGCTACCCTCCATCCTGCATTATGCTACAGACCTGCAAGGCCACCCTTCCGAGGCACCCGGATTCTCTTCGAGGTATAGAGGCACCAGGGCCCGTCTTGTATTCCCGACCATCTCCTGTTCAGTTTCTGAGGTCTGTGTATCCCCGTTGTAGTAGAAGAAATGGCAATACTCGGGGTAGACTCAAATCCCCCAGGCTTTTGTCTATGTTCAACGCCAAAATAAAGCTAAACCTGAGGCTTTGACCTCTGCAACCCTGCGCCAAGAAAGAAAGGCAATGAAATGGTGATTTTTTTGCTCAAGCCGGGCGCTTCAAAAAACAATTTCTTGTGAATTGAATTGCGTTGCAACACGTTCATCACAGGATGTTACATTGTGTCACAGTCAACATGTTTCACACTCTAGCACACAATATCAGTGTAATATGGCCAAAGTGCAGCTTACTATTACCAAATGCATATCATAAGATGCTTCATTTGAAATGTCATAAAGGTCTATGAATAAATAAATGTCTCAGAAGCTTCGCAACAAATTGTGTTTTGGGACTACTTGCACCCTACAGAACTCACTCATTTCTCAATGGATTCCTTCAAACCTTGTTGTAAAGTTGTCCATATCCTGATGAACTACAATAGTTGCCGGCTGACCCCGAAGGTACGAGGCCGCGTTGAGACAGTAGGAAGCAAAGATCAGGAATGCAAAAATAAATGAAAGCAATACCTGCGAGGTTCGAACACAGGACCTTCCCAAAGTATTGCTTACATGGATGCACCGCCTCTGAAATCTAATGAATCTTCATGAATCTAATGAAAATTTGTTACAGAAATAACACTGCCACTAACGAGGATTCAAAAATCTAATGAGAAAAATGCACAGCCACTAAAATTATTACGAACGGTAAATCACTACAGCAAGACAACGAGGTCGGAGAAATGACGGTCTCGAATTATTATGAACGATCACTTACGTACTCGTAATCCCTGGTCAATCTTCTTGCGAGCAGGAAGGCAGAAACTTGTTTCGTTCATATAAATTCAAAGGCTAACAATGAATCGAAACGTGTTGCCTATAACTTGGCGAAATCTGCTCTGATTCTGGATGACCCTACTTCCGATTTTGTACCTGTTGAAAAGGCTCCGGTACCCCTTTCCGAGAGCTACAACACGAATGCATCACAAAGTATACACAACTCTGGAAGAATATTCTCCAGTGAAAGCTAAGCCGTGGAAGAAAGGAGATGATGCGCCCGAGAAAGATTCCGGTCAAACCCATCGTGGCCGGGCAAAGGTTCACGCACTACAGTTTGCCTTGCGTCAAGAGCTTCTGGCCTGTAAGGAGCCAAAGGACTTCTGGGACTTTGTGCGCAAGCGGTCGGATCCTCGACCAAAACCCGCCAAGGTCTCTGTTGAAGTGCTATCAGCGGATTTTGAGGCTCGCTTGAATTATCCGCAAGTATCTCCACCAACATTTCATGCGGAGCAGCTCGCGTTTAACGCACGGATGGCGCGGAATGTGACAAATCCCCTGCCTGACACTTCGCCTCAGCTGTCCTATACCCGAGATATAACCATCGAGGAAATCGAAACAATGAAGCTGCATATTAAAGCCCATGGAATCGATACTGCAATTGGGGTTGACGGGTTTTCATATCAGGACTGTATGGACATCCCAAACGAGAAGCTCCTGGAGTTTTTCCTATATTGCCTTAAACATCAGGACATGCCACAGTTCTGGTTGACATCCCTTTTGATTGGGATTCTCAAAAAAGACAAGGATGCAAAAGACCCTTCAAGTTATCGCCTCATTGCTTTGGAGTGTTGTATGTTGAAGATGCTTACCTTGATTATCGACCGCAGAATCCGAGAGGGTGCGGAGGCTCTGGGTGCGATTCCAGTAACACAGAATGGCTTCCAGGATCATCTACGCACAAACGATAATGTCTTCGTTCTTTTGTGCCTGATTGACAAGGCAAACTCCCTGAACAAGCCGCTCTATGTGGCGTATTTAGACTTGAAGAACACATTTCCTGGTACGGATAGGTCGACGCTATGGGTTAAACTCGCCAGGATGGGTATCTCTGGTCCTATGATTGAATGGCTCAAAAAATTATATGACCGTATCCGTTACCTTGTGCGCCTGGATGGCCGCTTCGCTCCAGCGTTCAGATCACTCCTCGGGATATTGACGGGGGATCCGGGCTCTCCACATCTTTGGAATCTTTTCATGTCTGATTTCATACTTGCTTGGCACCCCGAGGATATTGAATTGAATGGGGTCCCAATTACCAATGTTGAACATGCCGACGATATCGTGCGGGTCCCCTGCCGGTCTCCAAAGCCATTTAAAAGGGGCGCAGGCTTGGGCGAACCGAAACGGCTGCGAAACTTCGATTCCAAAATGCTTCGGCCAAGTGTTTGGGAAAACATCTAGAGGTTACCCAGTTTTCCACCTCGGAGGAAAGCCCATTGCACATGTGAATAAAGCTTGCTACCTTGGAGTGTGGTTCCAATCGAGTTCCAAGTTCATCTGGAAAGAACAATACAAGATCAAAGCTGAGAAAGCAAGCACTGTTGCGAATGTTATACTGGGACTTGACCGGTTTGTTGGAAAATTGCCTACATGGGATGCCAGAACTTTATATATGGCACGAGTTGATCCGTATCTGACGGCGGGCTGTGATGTGTGTCTTGACATGGAGGCCAAGAGTCTCGCTCTATTGGAACGAGTTCAAGTCAAGTTTCTCCGCCGTATGTTGGGTTTGGGCCGCAGGAGTCTGAAAGTCGTTTTATTCTTTGAAACCGGGATATGGCCGATAAAATACCGGAGGGTTTACTTGGCTCTGAAATATTTGTGTTACCTCCTTGTCCTGAAAGAAAGCAGGCCGGCATCAAATGCGCTCCGAGATTCTCTTAAGCTGGCTAATGAGCAACAGATATCCTGGATCAACGATCTCCGCATTGTCCTCTCTAAACTTCACATTCCGGTTCCTCTTCCAATTTCAAATGACTTGGTGGTTCAAGATGTTGAATTGGCCATGAAGCGCGTGAAATATCAATGGAAGCATGGATTGATTGTGAAATTGAATCGTCGTCGCGAGTGGGCCACCTCCTAGACGGGCGGTTAGAACTGGACTCTGAAACTGGGAAACTAGTCAAGAAATCACTCGAGTTTCGGCATTACCTTAGAGTCGTGTCACCAGACCATCGCCGTGCGCTTACACGAATGGTTCTTTCGGGACACAGCCTCGCTATTGAACGTCGGCGCTGGACGGAACGTGGCAAGAAAATTGTTCCGGCCAATTGGAGACTATGCCGCTTCTGTTATGCTTATGTTGAGGATCCACCGCATGCTATGTTCGTCTGTGAGCACCCAGATTTGGAACCAATCCGGTCCACTTTTCTTCTGAACATTGAGGAAAAAATCCCTGGGATTGCAAACAAGTTCCCTGATCCCCTCCAAACGTTCAAGGGTTTTCTCGCGCGAAGAGAAATTACTCCTCTCTTGGCAAAGTTAGCTTTTGATGTGCTGGAGGTTTTTGAAGCTGCTCCCATGCTTTTCGTGAATGATTCTACTGCTCAAACTTAATATGACACTTGATATGACATGCCCGTTCCCCTGCTCCCTCCGGCTGTAATTGCTTTCATAAAATTAAAGTTTGTGGTTGGCCTATTGCATGCATTCTGCAAAGGGACAGCTCATGTGATCACTCACTGGATCTAGTGGACATTGGGGATTTATACCTCGCAGGAGAGAACTTCGGCGAGGTCCCACAGGGTTTTAACCAAGGGTCCTGCCTTTTTAGGGCCAGCCAGTCCCCAGTGAGTTCTGTATGATTCGACCCCCTGGAATGGTGTGTGCTCCGTTGGCATCTGGTAGCATATGTAAGGATAACCACCCGTACATTACTACCTGTTTGTCTTCGGTAAACTCGTTGTTCAGCCATTTGGACCATGCGAGTATAATAAATCCCCCCCCCCCCTATACGGCACAAGGTGGCAGCTCTCCTCCGATTAGCGGAGAGTCGCGATGTATCATCTAAGCAGCGGTGAGCTCTGATGCATCAATTCACCTTTGTTTCGCCTACGCTCCTCGCATCGCCCGATTATCGCGCCCACCGCTGACCCGCCGAGCCGCCACAATTGATGGCGCACGGTGCGCCGTCAATTTCGCTTCCCCAAGGGGTTGATTGTTCACACATGTTACATTTACATCGCTTCCCATCCTTCCTCCTCGCCACTCGCCCTCTCGCTCATGACCCCGTCTCGCTTGCTATCTTCGCCCGGCACATGACATACTATCCTTCCCCTAGAACCCGGACAGTTAAGGAAAACCCTTGAATATCTTCTTTTGCACATGGATTCATACAAATCTAAGTACGTAGAATGAAAGCAATTTGAGAAATGTATAGCATACAAAAAAAGAATTGGCCAAAACGGCTAAGGCTCCAATGGTTTTGGTTTATAAACAGTTTTAAACCAATAAAAGGGTTTTTATTTTGATTTAGTTTACAAGAGGTCGTAAACCATAAACAGATGAAAACTAAACTGTTTAACCCCCCCCCCCCCAGTTTCAAGGTGATTTATGGCCTACAGCACCTGCAATTTGTGTCTGCATGTGAGGAGTTGTCTGTGGAGCTTCATCCCTGATGTTCAGTCATGTTGATTGAAGGTCGACAAGGTCGGCAACCCGGCCCGAAATCGGTGATGTCTGATTGATTTTACCGGATTGGGAAGGGCTCTGACCTCTGCCTGCTCTTTTGCTCGTTACTCCGCCCAGACACTTCACAATGCTGTTAATTGATCTTAACCCTATAACTAACATCAGAATAGCTTTTCTGAGTCCCAGATCTTGAGCTTTACTTTGTTATAGCAAATATTACTATTTATAAACTGTTTAAACAGTTGGTAAACACTTTTCTTTGGGTTTTGGTTTAGTTTACGCCCAAACCTAAACCTAAACTAAACAGTTGGAGCCTTAAAAACGGCCCACAACTCGTTGAACGAGGCTGATTTTTCCGACAAGTCCGAATGTCCGAGTACTAGATAACGTGACACTGCATCGCTGCATCACGTTTCTGGTGCCAGCTCATTCGTCGTCCACTGCAAGAGGTGCTTGATCGGTTGCAACCCCGCAGGACCCCAAATGTCAACCCCCTGGTGACCTGTGACAGAAATAAAATAGGTTCAGTTCACTGAGCTGATGACATGTGACCTGAACTTGCAGTTGAAATAGTAAAGTATTCTCTGCCCCTGCTCCTGAGGATTGTTTTTCTCTTTCTGCCACATACTTATTGACTTCACCCTGCAACTTACTCGCAGTCGCCGCACCCCAGACATTATTCTCGCAATTTTCCTGACTTTTTATTCCATGCTTCGTTAATTCTGGTGCGTTTCTTTCTAATATCACCGCGATTTTCCTCGATATAAGCGTGGTCGGAGATTTGATTCATGTTCTCGAGGTACGTCCGACCCGTGCCGATCACTAGTTACGTATCTCTGCTCATTTGAAAAATCTCGGCTTCATCCAAAGCACTGGACGCACTGTTGGCGCAGGCGTTGCTCCCAGCGTCGTCGAACGCGATATACACCGCATAGCGGCAAAGCGCGACGGCCGCGGACTTTTTGCTGGTCTCAGCAACATCAGGGGAGAGAGGAAAGTGCCACAAAGGTCTTCAAAAAAGGGACTCTTTGGTTTCCGACTACCTTGCGGCTCCCCATGTGCGAACAGAAGATCCCTTGAAGTGGTGGTGGAATCATCGGCGCCGATATCCGGTTCTGTCTCAGGTTGCGTTGGATTACCTCAGTGTTCCTTGTGAGTGTTATTCAATTTTAGCGTTGCACTCTTTCACATATAATAGCCACATCAATTGCGGTCGAGCGAGTCTTTTCTCATGGCCGCCGTCTTCTCGAATTTACTCGGAACCGCATGTCAGCTGCATCTTTCCGCCGACAGTTGTGTTTGGGGTCTTGGGTCGTAACAACTTGATTCAAATCCAGGTCTGATTGCGGCGTGCACTCCCAAGAAGCGTAAACGTGCAGAAGTAGAGGAAGGGGACAAAATTATTGAGATCTCGGACTAACGTAGTACATGTTTTGTCAAACAGACATAAGAACTACACTTCTTGCTTCGGTTTTCAGTTGGATACCACGGGTTGACCCGACGGGTTTGACGTACCGCTGGTAATGTGGCACCCGCGGGTGACCCGTACGGGTTTGAGGCCCGCGGGTTGGTCGGGTACGGCATTGACGGGTCCGGGTCCGGGTCGCCTTTTGGTACCGGCGGGTGGACCCGTGCGGAACCCTAGTTTTGACTGGACGATCCCGAAGCAACAGGAGGCGGAGCTTCGACTGTAGACTGGAGGTGCTGTGGGAGCGATGCCTTCTGCAAGAAAGACATCATGTTTCCGTCTTTGCGCCGGCCCTTCCCCTTGTCTCGTTTTGCCTCGGCAGTCAAGCATGATTGGTTTCTCCGACCAAGAAATCAATGGTTCCCAGAATTTTTTTTTTCGGCCTCACGGGCCACGGCCGAACCAACCACCTACCCACCGGTCCGGCAATCACGGCCCGGTACACCCCTGTTTCGTCCACCCACTAGTCTGTCCCTCTTCCAAATCTTCTGGGGCTTCTGCACATACTGTTCAATTCTCCTCTCATATCTCCCGCTCATGGATCCAGAGAAGTTGAGACAGAAGCTCTATCTCTCTAGACTTTTCGGCAGCTGCGTTGCCTTCCTCATCGGAATCATCCTGGAGTAGTATGCCTCCTGTGAACGAAGGAAGATAGAACTTAAAGCACTGACAATCATTGCGTCGAATTCAGAGCAACAATATCTCGCAGGTTTATCGAATTCCGGATTATTTATGCCCGTTGTCTTCCGGGAAATTGAGCCAAAGATTGTGCTTAAGGCTCAGACCATAACTGGGAAAACAAATAAAGTAACTGCGAATCCACCCAGATGAGGCAACAGGTAAAATAGGGCTGCCAAAGTCCTAGAGCAAGAGAAAAAGGTGATTCACATCGGCTGTGGCTGGAGTCGTTCGAGAGAGTCGTCATCCTCCTGTTTTATCTTCTGGGCAAATACGAGTTCCGTGAAAACTGGCGTAGCGAAATGTTCCCGTAGAAGCGCGACTGCCTGCCGCTGGACCTGGAGAGCAAAGAGTAGAGCTGAGCGAGAGCCCAATGTTCTCTGGATATACGATACGGACCTTGTTCCCAATCGTCCGTGCAATCTGGAACAAGGGGCCAACCAACGGTAGTTGCACAACAGCCCATCTGCAGCCATCAAGATGAAGGAAAATGAAATGGTAAGAGACAGAACGCACGCCGTGGCCAAAACAAACAAGAGAAAGGCGAAATAGAGGGGGTTGAAGAGCACCGCCATCGCCCCGTTCCAAACCTGCACCACGAGCACGCCGTACAATGCGACGAGGTATGCCTCGCGGAGTTTCTTCAGCTGACCGAGGGAAAGCGTAGCGTCTAGAGCAGCGATTAGGTCCGTGCGCTTGCGCTGGTATACGCCCTGGTGGTAGCGCGACGCATCGCGATCGTAGCGGGCTGGCAATCAAGACATTGTTGAACATGCGATGCAGGCGGCTCGACAACAAAAAGTACCCACCCAGCGCCTCCGTACGCCAATTGCGCATCATCATCTGTCGACGGTCCGCCTCTACCGGAGACTTGGCTCGCTCATTGAACTCGGCAAGGGCGATGCTGGAAATTTCGTCGCAACGGTACTGTGCGATCAGTTCTTGCTGCGTCGGCAGATTAAGATCCTTGTCGTTTCGCACTTGTCCCTGTCATCCGAGTTAGTCCTCAAGTCATACGCGACAAGGCATACAAACATAACGACAACAACAACACTCGCAACAAGTCCCGTCGGACTGTTGTCCTCCGACCTGCTTGAACTGCCAAAGGGCGGTTCCCTCCTTCAAGGGCATGGATAGCACGATCTAATCCGGGAGGAAGTGGTTACCTAAAGCAGTATCCACGGATTAAAAATGACGCACTAGAGTGCCTAGCATGGAATCCTCTACACTCCAGCACAACCTGTCTGCGCCATTTGTAGCGGGAAATATTCTACGGGGAAATGCCGAAAAGTTCATTATGTCTACTGACTGCGTATCGGCAAGCTCACCTGTATAATCCATCGTTCTCAAGGACAATCTTCCAGAGGCTCTTCGCATCATCCAGCACGGTACTCAAGGCACTGGTAACTTCATCGGAGTCTTCAGGTGATTTCCATACTGCATATGAGTTGTGCATCTTGTTCTTGATGTAGTATTGTCCATCTTCCGCCCCCGGTTCAATGATCCACTGAATGGTGATATTCAAGTTCTCAGACTTTCGAAGTGGAACGAATGGAACGATGGATAGTTAAGACCGTACCTCGTTCCCTATTTTGCTTGATATATCTGGATCAGGTGCATCGACCTGCACTGTCAAGTGCTCTTCGTTACCAGCCTCAACGGAAACGAAGCTGTCGGAGTACAAGATGCGATATTCTCCTGCTTTAAAATGGGACATGGGGGAATGTAAGAGAGGTATGCTGTTTTGGCGAGTTGTTATGTAGTCTGCACTTTACCACGCGGCGTGCGCCAGGTCAAATGCCTGCCCGAGGCCGCCTGGCTTTGCTGTTGACAGGATCCCATATCGCCATGGTATCTCAGTCTGTCTATCCTACCGCCGAAGACTAGAGATGTGACTGGATGCCACCGAGGGAGTAGCCGCCAGGTTCGTACGCCTAGTATAGGCGCAACGTGGGGTCAGGTTAGCCAAGTCCGAGTGAGAGACACGAGCGAGCTTGGATACGATAGACAAGTGGCAGTGCCGAGGTGATCGGTGCTTCGCGGGTATCAAATCATCATGCAGACATGATTCTTACGCCGTAAGTAGACATTGAAGGTCCGTCAGTCCTCGTGCTTGAACCCATCATCCCCATAGCCCACCACGAGCATGTTTTTCCCCGTGCCGCTGCCTGAGCTGCCTGCAATGTGCAGCTACGCCTACATCAAGTCGTCGTGCGGCTATTAACTTCCTGCTGTTGCTGAAGCGGCGAAGATGCTACAGTCCTTGTCGACGCGGCCGCGGCTGTTCCTCGTCCGAATGATGGCGTAGGAATGGTCATTTGGCGTCGGGGTGAAGGAGGATGAAAAAGATGCGGACGTGGAGATGGAGGACGCGGACGGGGACTATGAGGTAAGCCACATATTCAATCGCCTTTAGGGCTGTGCGCCGGTACCGGGTAGCCGACCCGTTCCGTCAAGGCCTTGAAGGCTTTGCCAACGGGACGGTTCGGGAGGGCGACGGCCGTGACGGATGCAAGACGGACGACGGGTGAGGGAAAATTACTGTAGTAATTCGACCAAAGGTTTACGGCGTGTCACTCATCACACGGGCCGCAAAGTGCGTGGCACTTGCCATAATGACAACCACATGGCACTTGCATGGTGTGGGTCGCACTTGCCCGGGATATGCACGGCATCTGCATGGGATATGCATGGCACCTGCATGGGATATGCACGGGACTTGCATGACATGATCTACCCTCGCTATATACTGTGTTGCTTTAAAATAATTACAATAGGGCGAGTCAATCACAATGATGCTTTGATAAATACCAAGTGTGTATGATCTAATGACCCGCTATATTCAGAGCCCAGTCAACCACCATAATTGGCTCGTTGATTCCAGGATAGGTCTGCGAAGTTCCTATCTATGCAGATCTATCAATAATATCATTTTGGTTTAATAACTTGTGAGGCTCAATCCTAACAACATTTGCCATCAACCGAGGCAGCAGTTGTATAGACTGTTGCCAATGTCAATAGGCCAGTGCGATGCTTCAAAATATTAAATTTTATGAGAACCCTGGCATTAAGGGCTAGAATCGGGATTTCTGACGGGAGCAACCATTGTGATGTTGACTTCCATCCGTCATATTCCCTGTTTCATTTTCCATGTATTCCAGCTTCGATCTCCGTGTCTCCCAGCCTTCGTGTATGGTCAGGATCACATTGGAGTTATAGCTGTTGCTCTCAGTTACCGAGGAACAAGTTGGAGATGGCGCACATACCGGTAGATATACCAATTGTTGAGAATTTACGAGTGGTGGTTGTTGATAAAGAACCGGCAGAGGTTCTTCGAAGGTTCACACAAAAGGTGTAGGGAACAGCAGATAATAATTCTTAGATAAATTACATGGGATGCATGGCTACTTATATACGTAGACTAGGAGTCAGGAATAGTCATTGTGACTCACGGAAAAGAACCTGGTAGAACAAGGGAGAACATACGGGGATGTATCATGTCCGAGTTGCCCGATGCCCGAGGCGCACAGCTTCCGGGCCGTGATTCAACACTCCCCCTCAAGTCGGATTCATCCCAGCTTCAGCGGAGAATTTCTAATGCTTAGACCTAGGAAGTCCTTTAGCAAGGAGGTCTGCAACCATCTCATCAGTGGGGCAGTAAGTGACTTCGATAATACCTGATTCAACTTTCTCTCGAATGATTTTGAACATCAAAGTGTTTTGACCGTGCATGGAATTGTGGGTCTTGAGAGATCGCAATCGCAGATTGATTCTCACAGAATATCTGGCTGGATAGTGGTTGTTCCAGCCCCAATTCGGCGAAAAGGTTTCGGAGCCAAATAGACAGCTTGTGCAAAGCCGCACAGAGCCGCATGCGGCTTTTGTGCATTGTGCACAGCCGCATGCAGCACCATGCGGCTTTTGTTTCCCTATCAATGATGTATTTGATCCTTGCGTAGATGCCGTAGAGTGCTTTGGAAGCTGTTGGTATTGATCCGGCATCAGGTGAGTGGAGCGAGTGCGGGAAATGGCCCTTTTTTGGCAGCATTACGGCCAAAGCTGCACAGCGGCTGTGGAGAAGCCAAATGATAATGTCAAAATGATGCACATCATGATTGGTAAGTGGCTCAATGTACGGTATAGCACCTAATTTACTAGTATTTCATCAAAATGAATATTGATACAGTCATAAAACCCTCGGTTCATCATGCAGCTTTGCACAATGCAGAAAAGCCGCATGCGGCTCTGTGCGGCTTTGCACAAGCTGTCTAATGGCTTGGCGGGTTCCGTGCGCCAAGGTGGCGTACTCGGCTTCGGTGCTGGAGAGTGCAACTGCGGTTTGCTTCTTGGAGTTCCAAGAAATTGCATCTCCTGCCAGAAGGAAAAGATATCCAGAGACTGATTTACGGTCATCTGGATTCGAGGCGTAGTCGGTGTCGGTGTACTGTACAATTTCATTCAATTTGGCAGTCACGCATCACGCACCCCCTGTGCTGCGACGAATTTTCGTCTCGGTCACGGGTCACGGCGCCCAGTGCCGAATGTAAAATTCGTGTCACCCTGACCAAATCTCTCTTGGAGCTCCAAAACAGGTGGAATTTTCGAAAATTTCCGTCTTGAATGCCGGAATTTTGTAAGTCACGCCAAATTTTATTGCGTGCCGAAGTGCCGAATCGGTATTTTCGGTCACGGGTCACAACCCGTGCCGAATTGAATGAAATTCTACAGTATGCGAAGAATTCGAACGGATCAAAATCGTCGGTCATTTCCGCGGGGCCGTAAGTGATGGCCAAGTCGCGGTGTCCATTTACTAATCATTTAGATACCGATGATTCTCTTGATCGCACTCCAATGTGCTGGAACTGGATTGCTCGTGTACTGGCTGGCTCTGGTGACAGTGAACACTATATCTGGTCTGGAGACCACAGCAAGATACAGCGATCCGACGACGGCAGCAAAGCTAGAACTTAGCATGTTGTCTGACTTTATGTCAGCGGTCTCTTCGCGCTGAGTGCTGTCAAAGTTCGGTTCGGTTCAGGTTCAGGGCCAGTACTTACCGTTCCTAGCGCACCTGCGTCGTCCTGAAGACAAAGCGCCCAAGCGTACTACGAATCACCAGGTCTACGTGCAGCAAGGAGGCTATTATCACGGCCTGCACCAACGCAGAGGTAGATGGCTTACCCATAGAGAAATGACTGGCTCGCCGCTGCCAAATTGCGGGTGCGATGTTTGACGCGGAATCGGAGGCGGTGAAAACCCGGATTCGCAAGGAGGTGGAGGACGAGCACACAGCAGAGCTGGCACGGTGGAAGGAGGCGGACACGGGGCTACCTAGCATGGAATTTCACTGAATGGGACACCCAGGGTTACGAGGACCATGTCTTGAATCAATTTATGCGCTACCTGCTAGCAGCTGGTCAGCGGTTTTCCAGAAGCTCCATATCAAGACAAGTCCTCACCGCCCTTTAGATAAAGAGCCCGCCGACGAGGAAGTAAGGCTAAACTACGGGACGCCCCTCGATGCAAAGACGGCCCTGGACACACCGCCCGCCACCACGACGGCGCCGGACCCAGCGCGCGCCACCCCGAACGTGTCACACGGGTTAAACCCGTTCTCGTTCCCACCGCACCACATGTATCTCCCACTGTCCCAGGCGTACCAAACACATCTCCCACTATCATAGGTATACCAAATGCGCCCAGTGTCCCTCCCGCTCTCCCAGAGACACCAAACCCGCCCCAAGCACCTCCCACCATTCCAGCGCTGTCCCCCGCGGTTCCCACGGAGTAACAACGATTTTAGTGGAAGTGGGACTCTCCAGTACTTGGAAAGTGCAACTCAGTCCCATTAATGGGACTCAACTCGGCTCCGGAGTGCAACTGATGGTGAATACATCAGCAGTGAGGCTGATGTAGTGATGCGCAATCAATCTCTGCTCAACGCCGATGATCTTGATATCTCATCCCTTTTCGTCTCCCACCACGGCCCAGCACATGAGCCTTTCATAGTTCCTTAATCAGTTGGCAAAATTGTGGAGATTTCAGCCATCCTTTCGACATGGTCTGTGTTCCGTATCCCCGCGGCTTATTTGATCGATTTGTCGAATGCATCGCATCTATTGAAACTGGGTAATAAGATATGGACAATTGGCAGGTTTATTCAAGAAGATGCCAGGCTTTCGTTGCCTGTGAATCAGGAATTAAATTTTTATGGCTTCCAGGACCAGGATTCTCGGGGAATGCCTGGGTCACACGGGCACACGGCAGGCGATGCAGATGCCGCTAAATTTTTCCCTGACTTGACAGACACAAGGAGGATAAGCAATTTTGTACTGGGCAAACATGAAAAAAACATTGCGAACCAATTTACAATATGCTCCATATTTTTGACAAAACAGCATGTAAAATGTGTTCAAAATATGTTCTGCACACCCAAAATCATGCAGAAGATATCCAAGTCATGGAGAAAGCATTTTGAATGTCTTTCAAATATTGAGGCAGCAACTATTTAGAAGGCATTGTAAATTGGTTCTCAATGTTTTTCACATGTTTGGCCAGTACAAAATTCGTTATCCTCCTTGTGAGACACCATATGTGGTAGGCGCTGTCAGCTGATGTACATCATTTTTAAGCCCTTCATCTTGACCCTGGTACATCTATTTCCCTAAGAAATTCCGATGTGTTGGATTAATTTGAGAGTGAGTTAAACCTAGTTGGCCTTGTTCACCGTTGAATACGACACCAAAACCAAAACCAACTCCCACAACCCATTGACTAGTGAATAGGTTTTTGCAACTTGTCAAATTTTATTTTGGCTTCAATTTTGAATCAAATCATATTGGGTGAACTACTGGAGCTCACACAAGGCTTTACTCCACCGATACAGAGATTGAGGCAGTTTTTGGATCCTAAGCGTGTATTGAGCTCTATTGAAGACAATTTCCGTGCTTTCGGTTCATAATTTGATTAGAAACCTCAATGAGCAACACCAAAAAAAATTGGTTGATCCCCAGGATGACATCCACCTACTCCAAGTTGTCGAAAATTGTGTGAGCGTTTGAACCGAGTGTGAAGTTGGTGTTAGTGACCTGTTCGGATGTCATTTGAAAAACTAAGTACATTTTGGGCTTAGTTTCCAGATGGAATCATATTTTGAGAGGTGGTCTGAGTTGAGAGCTCACGAGGGCCCCTTATCACGCATGCACTCGACGAATGGCAGACGTTTGGAAGGTTTTGAAGCTAAGTGCTGCTGATGGCACTTTCCATGCTCTGGACTCATAATTTGATTGAAAACCCTAACGAATGACGCTAGAAAATTTGGTTAGCTGCTAGGAAAAAATATATCTATTTCATATTGTGGAAAACTGCGGGAACGTTTGAAGCGAGTACGAACTTCGTGTTAGTGATCGTTTCGTCTCTCCGAATGTGTCGGTGCCGTGACCCGACGTGACTAACGTGATGACCTCCAACCACTCTTCCTCAAAACGTCTGCTCCATGCTGCTTCATCGAACGGTTAACCTACAA
Organism: Mycena galopus ATCC 62051; assembly: GCA_014925785.1. Lineage (NCBI taxonomy): Eukaryota > Fungi > Basidiomycota > Agaricomycetes > Agaricales > Mycenaceae > Mycena > Mycena galopus. The sequence goes on from WIQG01000234.1 coordinate 153,505, forward strand.
ACCTGTTCTATGTGTTTTCATTGACTCCTCGTCGCTTTTCTGCCTCTTTTCACGGAGCACACACCGTTCTGCGGCTAGTTTCGGCACCCCGACCTCTGTGGCGCACAAACTCACCATGTCTCGTCCAATTGGTTCAAAGTCTCCACAACTTTCCTCGGGAAATATCTACAGTTCTTTCTGAATCCTTTTTGTGGCCTGTCTGGTCTGGTGAGATCGGAAATACACACGCTTTCGGGCTAGTCGTTTTATTCGACGAGATTGGGCTGTCAGTAACGAGGATATTGTGTTTCTGTAGCCTGAGGTGCGTCCGCAGTTGAGATATAGGGTTTACGATCTCTTATGTCGGGTTCTCCATTAGCGTTTGCGATATAGACGCACTTTACCGTGCCACGTTACAAAACTCCTTCGTATTGCCTCCAGCTACCGGCAAGCGTCGTTCCGACCCACCGTACGTCCTTACAGCGGGTCCGCGTGCCATTCCAGGCGTTGCGGTCGGCACGGGCATACTCCCGGGCTCGTGTGATCACATCATCTCCCCACTGCGTTTCTGTAGCTGCAGTACGTCTACCCAGACCCGTGCTGGGTGCGTAGTGGCTGGCGGGGATATGTGGCGGGTTTGGCTGGGTGCAGGTGCGCGCAGGGAATTCCACTGACCCACTGCCCCTCCGTGCTCACCATCGTTCGGCATGAGGCGATCGAACACGCACGACCTTCGGTGCTGCTGGACGGCGAGCTCCACCCACGGCCACAGGAAGACGCGTAGTGGGTTCGTGAGTGTCGTGGGCTCGAGGCTGCCGAGCCCTAATAATCGCGCGCGCACCAGCATGTGAGCGGTTGTCAACTTTCGCAGCCTGCAGTGCGTGCTGGGGCGATCTCATGGAGCCCCCGACAGCCCGGGATGCAGCGTGCTGACCATGGTGCTGGTGTCATCCCGTCGGAAGAGGTGTGATCTCGGGGGCCCAGAGTGCCTGCGGTACCGCGCGCAGCGTGTGGTGATCCGCGCAGCGGCCTCGACGTCCCAACACCTGACAACTACCCCCAGTGGTCATAGGCTTGCCGGCCGCACCGCCCCCACAAAGTGCATTCAACTTTTGAGCACGCGTAATTTCGTTAAAAATGTCGATTTACTATGCAATTTTCAGTCTAATAATCCCGTTATTGTGCAATATATATTCTATATCTGTGTACTATGTACCCAAAGGTTTTCGTTATTTTTGAAGCACATTTCGTCATCGTTGTTGTCAACGACGTAGACGAGTTTTGATCGCATTTGATCGCAACGTCAAGAGAGTTTGATGGACGTCTTCCAAATTTAGAACGGTCGTGATCGCCATGCAGCACAACGACAGTCGTAGACGTGAATTCCTGGGACTGGAACAGTTTCAGGTCTCCCGGCAGAGTTTCCGGATTTTCGATCACTGACTCGATCATGCCACCGCCACCGGTAGCACCCGGTCCGTGCTCCCGCAGCCAAAAAACCGTGAAAGTTTGGCAATTGAGAATGGCGGCATCAGTTGGCGGCGGCAGCGGCGGCAAGTGATCAAGCTTTGATCTACCATCAATTTCACTTATGTTTTTCTCCCGTCACCATGAGCATGTTCTCCCATCGGCTGGCTGCTGGGGTGACCTGGACACCGTCCATTTGGCTCACGGCACCTCGCTATTTGCTCTCCGAGGGCTGACGCGCTGTGGTATATCTTGTGCTTTTTTGGGCGACCTCCATTTGCAAATCAGCCGAGGAGTCTAGGGCGACCATCGCGCCACTGGTCATAGAGCTTACAAACACATAGCATTGTGCATGGCTTGTATTCATCCTTGCCGTGTCTCACTGCCGAGACATGCCGTTGCGCCTATTGATGTTGACCGCGCCAACGACAGGGGATCTACATGTAGTGATACACATATGTTGCTAGTAGATGTGACTACTATATCATGCGAAACCATGGGCCATTAACCCCAGGTGTGGGCCCTATGGCCAGGAAACATTTGGAAAGTCCCCTGTCTAAATTTAGCAATTTGATCGACATGCTACTGCCATCAAGACCGGAAAGTTCCGCCGCCGTTGCCGCCGCCATTGCCGCCGCCGATCACCCCGCCATTCTCAATTCCCAAATGCTCTCAAAAAACCGAATTATTGCATTCTCGATCACTGACTCGATCGTGCCACCGCCACCGATAGTTCCCGGTCCGTCTCTATCCGCTTGCTTCTCCCAAACCCAAATTCGCCATCGTCGTTACTATACTGGTGCGTCTGAACCATGCCGGCCATCCGTAACTGGTAAGGCTCTAACTATTTCCGTTTTCAAACAGTTTAAACGGTTAAAACCGTTTAAATTTCCGTTTAGTTTATGGGTCCCCCGAAACCTTAAACAAACGGTTAAACGGTTTCCAGGAAGTAAGTCATTTACAGTGGATTTCTGTGAACCTACAACAACCAAAAGACTCTGAGGAGGGCCCACTAATCCATTTCCATTTCCTATTAGCTACCAGCTCACTTTACACACTTAATGTGAGGAAATTTGTCAGCAGCGGCGACCTGATAGGCTCTCGGAAATCTTGGGCAAAGGGAAACCTAGATATCACCCAAATCCAGCTCAAAGCTAGGACATCGAGGACAACAAGCACACCAAAGAACGCTCATGAGCATAATCCAGGTAAATTTGGCGCATTAATGATTCACCTATAGTGAGGTCCGGCCTAAAATACCGTTTAAAAACAGTTTAAACAATTTTTTAAACGCTTGTTACCGTTTCCGTTTAATTTAGGCTCCACCGTAGACGAGAACTATATGGTTGGAGCCTTAGTAACTGGCCGCCTGATGACCAAATCCAATACCCGTTGCTCAGATTTTGCCTCTTGCCTTCCGCCCCCACCGTCATGGCGCGCAGCGTATCCATTGAGGAAATGCTTACCTAGCCCTGCGTCTAATCCTCGTGCGTAGACCCTGGGCCCTGCACAGCTCATCTGGCTTCGCACGAAGCCGACCCCTTTTCCGCCGCCAGTCCGCCCCATGACTCTATTCCCACTACTGGACCGTCTTCGTTGGGCAAATACCGCGAACAGGAATTTCCGTGTAAGCCCATTCAAGTTGCTCTTTCCACGGCTGTGCTTACCCTTTCCAGCTTTCTCATCCTCTGTGCCTGACCTCGACCCAGGATTAACTCATTCACGTCCCGCCGCCAAAGCCTTTGGGAAACGTCGCAGAATCGAGCACGATGCGTGCCTCACCGTGGACAGCCTGCTTCCGCCACTCACCCTCTGCAGCTGACGAAACTCCCCCTCTTGCGTCAGCAGCATCCATTAGGACATCACTGGTCCATTCGGGTTTTTCGTCCATAGTCCACCCGTACATTGTCCAATGTCCAACCCGAACTTGCCGTCAAGCAGCCATTCGGAAAATGTAGTTGAACCGTCCCAGGATGCGCATATCTCGTTGCTGGGGAATGGCGCGCCACTCCTCCCAGCGTCACTTGAGGTGATCCCTGTTCGCTTACAAGACACCCCCGTTGTTGATGTCGGAGATGGCACTATGTTCGTATCGTGTTACCGACTGAATCGGTACTATAAGTGCGTCAAGGTCCAGAGCGCCAGATCCAAATTAAAACGCACTTATCTCTACAAACGACCGAGGTACGAGGTAAATTCATTTGTAGCATCTGTCTACGAGAGACTAGGCTGTCTCGTCCCGTCGTGCACCAATGTTTCGTTTTTTGTTAAACAGTTCCACCATTTGCCTCTGGCCAGACTGACTGAGACCGCATCTGCTCATGGTCTGGATCCTTCCACAACGGCCGCCGCCCTGCAGGCTTCAATAGCGGGCATAGTTGCAACCCCAAGTGCCCCGCTTATTGAGATGTCATGCGGTTCGAGAAACTTGACGCCCACGGACTGTGCGCGTTGAATCTCATATGGAACTCTTGATTGTCCAGGATAATGAACCTCGAGATGAAGACCCTGGGACCATCTCAACCTATACCCTGAATCGGCAATATGAGTTCTCGGCCGAGGGGACCTCGCACACAATGCTTGAACAATACAAGGCCACGTATGGGCACACTGTATGCTCGCTGACAAGTTTGTCGCAGTTCGCTGAGCGGTTTGGCTATCTCAAACTGAAACATCTACTTGGACGAAGGAAAAACACCCCGCAATTCTCAATTCTAGAGCCATGGACACGACGCAGCCGGTAGAGATATTCTAGAAAGTCCGACCTGTGCTGACGGTTATTCTAGTGGATCCTCAGGTTTTCCAATGAGGCATTTGTTACGGGACACCGACTGCGCTGGTGATGTAAGTGTTGTTACTGCCCATGCTAAATATTGAGCCCTCTCGTAGCCCGCTGTGCATGCACATCTTTTGTTGTGGGTGCCTGCATAGGTGGTTGATGGGCAGGCTCAAGACGTGCCCCGTGTACCATGCGACGGTCTCGGCTGCGCCTATGCGTGACGCTGCTTTTGAAAAAGAACTCACCGACGCGGTGAAGGAAGGAACTGTGGAGGGCACCGGCGTCGAAGCGGAGGCGAGTTACATGTGGGATGATGTCGAATTCCGATACCATGTTTTGTACTCTCTTGCTATAACACGACCTTTGAAGGTAATCTAGTTTACCGTGCATAATAATTAGTGCAGACGACCACGAAGTGACCGTATCAGGGAAAACCTCCCTCATAATTTGGGCAACTTTTTGCGAAGCACAATCATGCATTCACTGATGTTCTCTCCAGAAACCATCGAGGTCATCTTAGTCTGCATGGCCGACACTGGCTTCACCCCCTGTAGAGCTTTTCGACCCCTTCGTTTCGGTCCTCAGTGCCTCTGGCCGTGCGTGGTCCGAGTCTTCTGATTTGCGCTGGGCACTTCAAGTCTTTGCATTCCTTTCTGTGCGTGCTGGTCCTCAACTCGCTTTCATACCAGAACTGGACATGGTGAGTCCCCAAGCTAACAACTGTTTGTTTGTTTGCAGTCGTACCTGGTCCGAGTGCCTTGTTTGAATGTGCCCTGTCTGCGGTGAAAGCTCTATTTTTGAACAAGGACCGCACTGACATACCCTGCTGTTAGCTCCTGTGCGCACCACCCTGATTGTTGAAATCTTGACCTGGTGTATCTGCCAGCTCTATGAACATATTGTCCTAGTGTACTATGTAGTAGACAGCAATACGTGCTGTGTAACCGGTTTCCACCTGTTCCATTGTGCCTCACAAAGTAAAAGATTTCGGAAACTGGGAACAAAAAGCACCGAAACTTGCCCGAAAATTGTGCGAAAAGTTGTAGAAATTGCCATATTTTGGAAGGGACTAAGATATTTTGGCGACATTTCGTACACTCGCAACTGGAGATATTTTCGCGCATTTTCCCGCATGCGAAAATTACCATGCGGGGTTTCCCTGACGGAGGTGAGCAGTCAAAGTTGTAGTCCTTGTACCAAGCCTGCTAACCCATCCTGCGCGGTACTAGTACAGAGTTTTCCAGTGAGTCCCTTGTCCGGCCTTCTGCCCGGAACCTCAACCTTCGCCTCCACCCGGAACGTCACCTCCCGTCTCTCCGGACTCCGTTCCCCTCCGTCCCCCTCCGTCCGGTCGCTCTCACTGGCACATGCTGTGCGATCAAGCTCGAGATCACTGCCGATCCCTCCGGACACGTGCTACTGGCTAGTACCTATAAAAACCTCGCCTAGCGTTGGAATCCTTATCCTTTCTTCTCTTCGGATTCTCCCGCTAGGTGCGTATTCTAGAACTCTGTATTTAGTACCTTGAATTGAGTTTGCTTCGGATTCTCCCGCTAGTCTCTCGCGCTCCGTGCCGAGCTGAGGTTGCCCTTACAGCAGAAGAAAGGATCTAAGGGATCAACCGGTCAAGATTGCGAAGTTCGGTGTAGACTCGGACTCGGACCGCTGCGCTAGCGCTCCGGCCTCCCCCACTTCCAATCTCGACCCCTCCTCCTTGATGGACGCCCCGACGCCCGGAAACGGGTCCGCGCCACCCGAGCTCCCGGATGTTTACATCCCGGACCCGGCTACCGACCCCGAATCCCGGCTGACCGCGGTAGAAGGCTCTCTCGCGAACATCGAAGCCCTACTCCTCCGCGTTTTACACAACAGCCAAAATCCACCCGCGACTGCCCCCGTCCCTGCCGTTCCGGCTCCGGCGGTGGGTCCAGACTTCACCACCCTCACCCCCGCAGCAAAATCGGTTCTCTGACCGAACCCCCCGGCCGTTTTCGATGGCGACCGGACTCAAGGACGGATGTTCCTCCACTCCGTCCTCACATACCTCCGACTGGTTCCGGAAGCCTTCATGGTCCACGGACAGGTCGTTGAGGAAAAACTCGTGCGGTACGCCATGTCCTTTATGGCGCGAGACGCAGCCGGACGATGGGCCGAGCGACAGTCCGCAATCGTTCCATTCCCATTCCCGTCCTGGGCGGAATTCGAGTCCGAGTTCCGGCTCCGGTTCGTAGAGGAAAACGAGCAAGACCAAGCTCTCCTCCGGCTGGAGACCCATAGCTACTACCAGGGCTCCCGCGACGTCTACCGGTACACGGACGACTTCGAGGAACTCGCCGCCACGGCCGGGTACACAGATCCGCTCGTTCGCGTCACCAAGTACCGAGCAGGGCTTGACCCGCGGATTAACGCGGCGATCACCACGTCCGGGACCGCTCCGGCACTACTAGACTACGCCGGATGGCGTCTCCGCGCCTTCCGCCAGTACGACGCCCTCGCCCATGTCCGAGCAGGAGCACCTCCGACTCGCGCCCCGGCTCCGGCCGCACGCCCCCGCACTGGGACGTTCCTCCCAGTCCCCTCCTTCACGCCTGCTCCCAAAGCCGCGCCGACGCCCGCCCTTCCGCCCGGCATCCCGATGGAAGTCGACCGGACCCGCGCACGCTTCACGCCGCGCACTTGCTTCCGTTGCGGTGCGGCCGGACACCTCGCCCGAGACTGCCCGACTCCCTCGGACGTCCGGCACGCAGACGTCCTGGATGAGGTCGTCCGTCAACTCGGTGACGACCTCCTCGGAGAACTCTTTGCACGCCTCTCTACCACCGCTGGGCTTCCGACCGAGCCGGAAGCCGGAGACGCGGAGCCGGAGGGTTTTCCGGACCCGGCCGAGTGAGCTGTGCGCCCTCGGTCGCGTCCCCCAATCGTTACTCCTGCTTGTACAAAGATATACCCAATAAATCAGCAGTTGAAACGAAAGGCGCACCCCCCGTTCCGGCTTCCGCCACCAAGCCGGAGCCCCCTATTCCCGCCCCGGAGGCAAAAACCCCTTCCATTCCCCGCGTCCGCCGCCCTAGGTGGGAGCGCAAACTGCCCCAGTGGTATGTTATTGACTCCGTCGAGGGCCGGAACTCCCTACACATTCCGTTAGAGATGCAATCGGTAGAGACCGCGGCTACGATGTCCGTGAAGGGTCTGGTCGACTGCGGAGCGACTGGAGACTTCATCGACTCGGAGTACGTGATCTCCCGTAACCTTCCCGTCCGGAAGCTCTCCCAGCCTATTCCGGTCCTCAACGTCGACGGCACGCCCAATGCATCCGGAGGCATTTCCGGCGTAGTTGATATGGTCGTCAACTACAAGGGACACTCCGAACGCATCCAACTCGCCGTAACGCGGCTCGGGAAGCAGCACGTCATCCTCGGTTACTCCTGGCTTCAGAAGCACAACCCGGAGATCGACTGGGAGACCAAGGAAGTCCGGATGACCCGCTGCCCGACCAGCTGCAGCACTTGCCGAGAGGAGCTTCGCGCCGTCCGTCGCAACGCGAAGATCTCCGCCGCGATCCTCCGGCAGCTCCGCGAAGGTCCCGTCCCGTCTATCTGTGCCATTGACTTGGAGGAGTGGTGCGGAGACGACGGGTACGATCCGGACGTCGACGGAGACGACTTTCCGGACCTCACTCCAGACCCGGATGACGACGACGATGACGATGACGAGCTCGAGGAAGGCGACCGGATCCTCTACACCGCGTTCGCTCCGACCGAAGAGATCCGCGCGGGTAGCACCGTCTCTCAACGGCTCGCGGAGGCCTACGCCCGGAACTCGGCCCCCCTGAGACCTCGGTTCCGGCGTGGGCAGAGGATTTCTCCGACGTTTTCGATAAGGAGTCGTTCGACGCGTTACCGGAGCGTCGGACGTGGGACCACGCCATCGAACTCGTTCCGGACGCGAAACCGGCCAACTGCAAGGTCTACCCAATCTCCCCCCTTGAGCAAAAGGAACTTGACGCGTTCATCGAGGACGGGCTGAGCACCGGCCGGATCCGTCCGTCCAAATCCCCGATGGCGTCTCCAGTCTTCTTCATCAAAAAGAAGGACGGAAGCCTCCGGTTCGTCCAGGACTACCGGGCGCTCAACGCGATGACCGTAAAGAACCGGTATCCACTCCCGCTGATTAACGACCTCATCAACCGCCTCAAGGGAGCCCGGTTCTTCACGAAACTCGACGTCCGGTGGGGCTTCAACAATGTCCGGATCCGAGGAGGCGACGAGTGGAAGGCCGCGTTCCGTACCAACCGAGGGCTCTTCGAGCCCCTGGTGATGTACTTCGGCCTCACCAACTCTCCGGCCACGTTCCAGACGATGATGAACGACATCTTCCAAGACCTCATCCTGTCCGGAGATGTCATGGTATACCTCGACGACATCCTCATCGCTCACTCCGATCTCGCGCGCCACCGAGAGATCGTCCGAGAAGTCCTCCGGCGGCTCCGGGCGCACAAGCTTTACCTCCGGCCGGAGAAGTGCGAGTTCGAGAAGTCGTCGATCGAATACCTCGGCGTCATCATCTCGCACAACCACGTCGAGATGGACCCGGTCAAGGTCGCCGGAGTCGCTGCCTGGCCTGCTCCGGAGAACAAGAAGGACGTGCAGCAGTTCCTTGGCTTCACGAACTTCTACCAGAGGTTCATCCGGGCGTTCTCGGACATAGCGCGGCCCCTCTTCGACCTCACAAAGAAGAGCGTTGTGTGAACTTGGACCGCTGCCATGGCCGCCGTCGCTTGGACCTGGACCGCTGCCACGGCCGCCGCCTTCCAAGCCCTCAAGGATGCGGTGACCGCGGAGCCCGTCTTGGTCCTGCCCGACGAGTCGCGCCCGTACAGGGTCGAGGCGGACAGCTCCGACTACGCCACCGTAGCCGTCCTGTCTCAGCCGGACGCGAACGGGAAGTGGCATCCGGTCGCATTTTACTCCAAGAGTCTGAGTGACGTCCAGCGCAACTACGAGATCCACGACAAGGAGATGCTTGCGATCATCCGGGCCCTAGAGGAGTGGCGACACTTCCTCGAAGGTACGCAGCATCCGGTCGAGATCTGGACGGACCACAAAAACTTGGAGTACTTCCGGAAGGCACAGAACTTGAACCGGAGGCAGGCGCGGTGGTCCCTGTACCTGTCCCGGTTTGACTTCGCGCTCCACCACCAGCCCGGACGCCTCATGGGCCGTCCGGACGCGCTGTCCCGTCGCCCGGACCACGGGGTAGGCTCGGACAACACAGACGTTACCCTTCTTCGCCCGGACTTGTTCCATGTCCGCGCGCTAGAAGGCGTCGTGGTAGCCGGACCTGAGGTCCCCCTCCTTCGTGACGTCCGGGAGGCCTTCACGGGTGAACCGGACCTTGAGGACCCCGTCGCGCTTGTCGCGCGAGAGCTCCTCAAGAACCGGAATGTCCGCCCCCCCGGTCGTCCGAGTGGCGTGTCGCAGAAGGGCTCCTTTACTACCGCGGTAAGATCGTCGTACCGCGGAATAAGGACCTCCGGCACCGGATCATCGCCCTGCACCACGACACCCGGGTCGCTGGACATGCCGGACGCTTCAAAACCCTCGAGCTCATCTCCCGGAATTACTGGTGGCCCCAGCTGTCCCGTCACGTCGGCCAATATGTCCGAACTTGCGACCCGTGCAACCGGACGAAGGCACTCCGGAAGCTACCCCACGGAGAGCTCCACCCGACCGAGATTCCGGAAGAACGATGGGACACTGTCTCGGTGGACTTCATCGTCGAGCTCCCGGACGCGCACGGCTTCGACGCCGTTATGGTCGTGGTGGACGTCCTGGGTAAGCGGGCCCATTTCAACGAGTGCCACACCGGCCTTGGCGCGGTCGGAGCCGCTCGGCTCTACTACCGGAACGTCTGGAGGCACCACGGAACCCCCCGGAAATATATCTCCGACCGTGGGCCGCAGTTCGTCGCGGAATTCACTACGGAACTGTGGCGCCTCATCGGGATAGAACCAGCGACCTCCACCGCCTACCACCCGCAGACCGACGGCCAGACCGAGCGCGTCAATCAGGAACTCGAGCAGTTCGTCCGGATCTTCACGAACTACAAACAAGACGACTGGGACGAGCTCCTCCCGGCCGCGGAGTTCGCATACAACAACCACGTCCACTCCTCGACACAGCAAGTTCCGTTCATGACGGACACTGGAAGGCTCCCCCGGATGGGGTTTGAGCCCAACGGACTGCGCTCGAACGTGGAATCTGCGAACGAGTTCCGCGACCGGATCGCGTCCGGAGTCTCGGAAGCCAAAGCCGTGCTCGTTAAAGCCAAGGACGAGTTCAAGCTGTACTACGATCGCCGACGCACGCCCGCCCCGGAGATCAAAGTAGGCGACCGAGTCTGGCTGGACGCCTCCGACATCCGAACGACCGGTCCGTCCGTCAAATTCGCGGACAAACGCCTCGGCCCCTTCAAAGTCGTGAAGGTTGTCGGAAAGGGTGCGTACAAACTCGAGCTTCCCCCCCGGTACTCCCAGCTCCACCCGGTCTTCCCGGTGGTGAAACTCCAGCTCGCGGAACCGGACCCGTTCCCCGGACGCCCCCGGAACGACGAACCCCCACCCGTCCTTCAGACGGACCACGACGTTCAATGGGAGGTCGAAGAGATCCTAGAAGCGAAGGTCCGTTATGGCAGCCTCTGGTACATGGTGCGGTGGAAAGGCTACGGCCCGGAACACAATAAATGGGTAAAGCACTCCGACGTCTTCGCCCGAGACGCTATTGATGCCTACTACCGCCGCTACCCTAACGCCCCGCGCCGGATCGCCTCGGCCGCTTTCGACTCGCTCTCGTTCCGGAGGCGCGACGCCCAGGTCCGATTCATGCGTCGGGACGCCGCATTCCAAGGGGGGGGTGATGTCAGGGGAACCGCCTGTCCGTCCGTCCGTCCGTCCGTCCGCCCGTCCGGCCCCGCCCATCGCACTGCCCCACTGCCTCGTCCGATCCTTCGTCCGGCCTCGCCCGACTGTCCGGCCTCCGGACCCGCACCTCAACCTACGCCTCCACCCGGAACGTCACCTCCCGTCTCTCCGGACTCCGTTCCCCTCCGTCCCCCTCCGTCCGGTCGCTCTCACTGGCACATGCTGTGCGATCAAGCTCGAGATCACTGCCGATCCCTCCGGACACGTGCTACTGGCTAGTACCTATAAAAACCTCGCCTAGCGTGGGAATCCTTATCCTTTCTTCTCTTCGGATTCTCCCGCTAGGTGCGTATTCTAGAACTCTGTATTTAGTACCTTGAATTGAGTTTGCTTCGGATTCTCCCGCTAGTCTCTCGCGCTCCGCGCCGAGCTGAGGTTGCCTTTACAGTGATATATCAAATGGACCTATAACTCATAGGTTTTGATATATCGCGGCTCTCCGATGATGATCGGTGGCTGATATATCACACTGCCAGCATAAGGTGGAGAACATGGAGCATTAGAGGGGTCGATGGAGACAATGGGAAAGCTGGGGCACGAACGGCTTCTTGGGTGTACTGATTGGGCTGAAATGGTGGAGGGACGACACAGGCGAGACGAGTGAGTGGGTGGCGGCATTCGGGGATGTCACGCGGGTGATGGGCCGGCTCCTGAAACGGTACGCTGCGTGTTTGATATTCGCTGCTGTAGCTAGGACTGATCTCCCGAAGGGACAATGCCATGGATGAAAGGCCCTACATAAGCATTAAACAATGTTTTTGAATATCTTACCCTCTATACATAACTGCCAAATCGCCGCACTGACAAGGCAGCTGTCAGGACCCCATCGGCCACGGATCTCGCTCAGAATTTCTTCAACCCTCTTTCAAACCTCGAATATATTATAATCTGAAGAGGGAGTCGCTTTTGGGTGCAGAGCTAACGGCACGTCGTCGTCTCCAGTGCTTTCGACTTCAACCCAAGGAAGTTAGTCGCAGTCTGCTGCGGGAACCAAGGCTGTGAACTCCCGGGTCTTTTCCAATGTGTCCGCGTAAACATCGACGCATTCTTCACATGTAACATTATTTACCTGGTCGCCAACTCATCGCGCTAGTTCAAATCAACCAACGCGTCGCCAATGCATCACAACCGCGTCGCATGTCTTCCATGAGCTTTACAAAAGATGTTGGTGGACAATGAAGGCGTCGAGATGCGCCAATGGTCTTTAAGGCTGTTATTCAAATTGCTTGGTGTCTCTTAAACAAAATAATGGTCATGCAGTATTCTGTCCCTTATGGGAACTGCTATGCATTAGGGTCAGCCAGAGTAGCTATTTTACGTCGTTTCTGGGGTCGTTTCTGACATCATTTCTGAAAGTGTTTCTGTAAAATGATTTTGTCAGAAACGTGTGAGAAACGACCTCAGTTCTGACCGACCCATTTCTGGAGTTGTTTCTGGAGTTGTTTCTGCAAATAAAAAGTACAGGCCCAGGCTGGTTCAATTATAATATTATTATTTAATGCACGCCCTTTCACTCCGATCACTTGTTCAGGGACAGGCTGGGGGACCTTCTTGGGGCGGCTGCACGGTTTCTTCAAGGGAGGTGGTGCATCCGCATCTTCATTCGCTTCAGCAGCAGAGATGGTGGCAACTCTTTTGGCCTTGGCTGCGGTAGCTGCAGCTCTTTTGGGTTTAGGCGCCATCGTGGGAGGCGGACGGCAGGGCGCAAGCGCGAGGCAGACGAACAAAGAGCGGGGATTGGACAGCCACAATAGTAGAAAATAAATAATTAGTGGCATAGATTCAGTTAGTTAGACCATTGTCAAATAAAGGGTTTAGAAACAACTGCAGAAACGACTGTAGAAACAGCTTCAGAGCTGTTTCTACATATCAAGTCGTTTCTGGTTTTTGTTGTTTCTCTCACAATCAATTAAATCAGAAACACCTTCAGAAACGATGTCAGAAACGACCCCAGAAACAAAGTAAAATAGTTACACTGACTGACCCTATTAAAGTATTCATATTAAGCTGGATGACGGCATGGTTGGCACCCCTCCAAAAAACTCCGGAATAAAAAATCCCTCATGGAAAGTCAACCACTACCAACATGGCTAGTAGTTGCCTTGTAAATGTTTAGTTTAGCCACATGAATATTATATATGACTGACTCAGTCATATACTGTAAATACTTGTATGTTGACAACGGTGACGGTGATGGAGGGGTCCGTTGCGTTGCCCAAATTCGCTCCAGTCACGGTAACAATTGGCTCTGTTGCCTTTGAAAATAGTGTTACATTTAAAAATTCGGAAATAAATTGAATTAAATATATTTTGCTTCAAATTTCGTCTACTCATGCATCTTCCTCCTTACTCTCGTCCCTCTCCTCAGCTTCCTCTGCCGCTTCGTCCCGCGCTTTGGTTGGCACTTCACATACTTTGATTTGGTGTGGTTGCCCAACTATGCAACAGTAACAGTAACGAACGGTCCTGTTGCATTGCCCAAACCTGTTTGGGATGTCACGGTAAGGGGCCCGGTTGCCAACATACAAGTATTTACAGTATAATGCCAAGACTACATCGCGTCTGATAGCGTCAGTAACCGTGGTAAACCCGTCGACGAGTCCCCCTATTGGTAGCTCTCCGTAGCCACACGCACACGTCTCGTAGCCGCTCGTAGCTCTCAGCAGTGGCTACAGTAACATCTCGTAGCACTCAATAGCTTCACATTTTAGTGTTGTAGGAGTTCATACTACTTGATAACTTGCAATAACTTCCCATTTCCAGAAGTCCACGCCATTTTCGTCACTTCGTTACTTCGCTTAAGTTCAGGGATCTTCGTGACTTTGATGGGAACCTGTGAACGCCCAGAGATGCACCCCGGGTATTGCGACCCGTTTGGCGCACACGACCGTCCGGCACGGCTGCGGCGAGGTACGGGGGCGGGCCTAAACAACGCGTTCAAGATGGAGCGTACAGCATATATGCTGTTTGAGATCGTCACATAAGGCGTACACATGAGCGCGTACCAGGAAAACAGGAATGAGATCTGGAGGGGCGAGTGCAACTTCAAGGTGCATGTATGGGTCCCACGCGCGCGCGCGAAGTCTAAAACGATGTGGGTTGATCACTGGTTCCAGGATTGATCATCATCAATGTGAGAGTCCGTGCATGCAGTGGCTGACCTTTCGTTCGCACTGGTGGCCTGGATACTATCGGACTGCGTTAGGCGTTCATGAACCCCAATTTTGTAACCGAGCACCTATTCTGCACGTGAACACTCAGCGGCTCACGCGTTCGTCTGAAAGCTCCAACGTCTCGTTTTTTCTGTAAATACTCACGACGTTTCACCTCATGCATCCAGTATGCAACCCCGCCTGCAGCTCCCTAGCGCCGCCCTTGCATCCGGCCTGCCCGTACCCGTGCGCCGCTTTGACCTATTTGCGGACGAACTGCCGCGCACCACCGCTCTTTCTACGTCGTCCCAAGTCTAAAGCCAGATTCAGAACCCGCTGCTGCCGCTGCACGTTCGCTGCTTGACACTACTATCCACACCTGCCTGCTAATCGGGGCCCCGCCTGTGCCCTCCCCGGTGCACTGCCGCACATCCCTGAGCACACGCTCATGCCGCCCTGCACCAATCACGCCGCAGTGCGCGTCCTAGCACGCCACTGCCGCTTCGCTCACGTCTCCCCTCTCCCGCAGTTGCTGCGCAAGCCGCTTCCTTGCCCCAGCCAGCCCCGGAGGACACCCAGGCGTCGACGTGCTCATCCATCTAGGATCCGTCGCGGTCGTAGAAGCAGCGGATGTGCAATTATGATACCACTACTGTCCTTGCGCAACTTGGACTTGTGTAACTGTATAATTATGTATAATGAGTAAAGAGTTCGTCACGAGTCCACGACTTAGTGGGCAAAATGTGCGAGGAAGGGATCAAACGCAACGCTGTCACGGTGTATTGACACACATGACCGCGCCATGAATGACGATTGAATGCGCGTAGGCATACGAGACCGTGGCTAACACTTCTGCAAAAACGAAGCCTTTCTCTGCACTCTGTCTCGAGAATTAGACCGATCAATAAGATGCGGCAAATGCCTTGGCGAAAATGAACATCAAGATGATACTCGTACGGCTAGTAAGTCATAGGACGCCTGCGCAGCCAACAGTTGAAACCCGCTCAAACTTCCAAACGGTGGTTCTCTCCTCCAAGACCCTGGACAGCACAATCTAATCCGGGAGGAAGTGGTTACCTAAAGCAGTATCCACGGATAAAAAATGACGCACTAGCGTGCCTAGCATGGAATCCTCTACACTCCAGCACAACCTGTCTGGGCCATTTGTAGCGGGAAATATTCTACGGGGAAATGTCGAAAGGTTCATCATATCTAGTGACTGCGTATCGGCAAGCTCACCTGTATAATCCGTCATTCTCGGGGACAATCTTCCAGAGGCTCTTTGCATCATCCAGCATGGTGCTCGAGGCACTGGTAACTTCATCGGAGTCGTCATGTGGTTTCCATACTGCATATGAGTTGTGCATCTTGTTCTTGATGTAGTATTGTCCATCTTCCGCCCCCACTTCAATGATCCACTGAATTCAAATTATCAGACTTTCGGAGTAGAACGATGGATCGTTGAGACCGTACCTCCGTCCCTATTTTGCCTGATATATGTCCATCAACCTGCACTGTGAAATACTCTCCATTACCAGCCTCAACGGAAACGAAGCTGTTGTTGGAGTCCAAGATGCGATAGTCTCCTGCTTTAGGAGAGAGATATGTTGTTCTGGCGAGAAGTGCAGGAGCGGTTATATGCAGTTTATCACGCGGCGCGCCCCAGGTGATTGGAATCTAAGCTTGTATTTCCGTTCCCGAGATTCGTCGTGTCATAGAGTCCTTAATACGCCAAGATGCGTTATACTACAGCGCGCTCTATAGTTTATCACGTGCCGGTGACTGGAGATTACAACACACGGGGTATGAGTAAGAAATGTTATAAGAGATTAGCTAGCGACATGAGGTCCGAGATTAAGTACATACAGATCGATCTCCAACTTACCACAAAGAACGTGAAGACCCCTCCGGGACTCAAGACTATAGCGTTGCGTAGAGGTAATAGTAATCTACTAGTCACCGCCGATCGTCGATTGATTTGCATGAAGAAAAATGGCTCAAGATGGATAAAGGCAGGCAAGGCAAGCGATTATGCAAACCAGGATGTTTCTCCGCAGCCGGCGAGCGAGTAAGGGTTGATGTTGAGTAAGAATGTCGAGTTGGTAGAAAGCAGAAATTGATCGATGCGTGTTAGCCGAGTTGGAGTACCGAAATAGACTCTCGGGAATTGCCGTATCATCGAGCGGATACCAGGGCTTGAATGTAGCAGTCTCATCGACCGTGGATAGTGCCAAGGGCATATTCCGTCGTTTTAGAAGGCTCTAGCACCTATTTCTGGCCGAAAAACGTTTTGACCTACAAAATTACTTTTTCGGCCCCGCCCAGACTCCCCACTTGATGTCGGCAAATCTTATCTCCGATCCCCCTTGGCTCCGACCTACTCAGATAGACCTCAATCCCCCGAAGCAAAGGTATGCCTGTCGCCTCATGCCCCAGGCGTGGAATAGGAGGTAAGAATATCGTATGGATATATTAAACTTTCGGTGTGGGGCGCCTTAGCACCAGACAGCAACTCTATCGATAATCTCGGGCGTCCTAATTTAAGGAGCGTGGGTTCGCTAGTTGCCTATCGCATTCATCGTATCGTAGAAGCCTACGTGCAACTGAGTTTATGTATATCGATCATAACAGTCAGTTGACTTACTCTTCAGCGACGTTCCCATTACTGACATGCACGGGATATTTAGTACCAAAGGCCGGGTTCTTCCGCACCCTCAATCAATCTCTGCCGCTTCATGCACACTATGGTGCTTGTCTAATTTTGAAAGCATGTTCCGATAATATTTGATGATCTACAACTTGAAGTTTTGTCTTTAAAAGCGCCGGAGTTCATCTCAAGACGCCGCTTCTACCTCCCACATCCTACCTTGCAATATCTCTCTTACAGCGGATATCATGTCCCCACTTGAAACTGGCAGATTCACCATCACCAATGTCAAGTTTCGAAATCTAGCTGTTCTCCCGGACGCGAATGACGACTCGGATCTCATCGCTAGGAATGAAGAAAATCTTGATGCTGAAAGAGTACGTTGTTCACTTCTAGGAATCCGTGCATGACAGCATACTATTTCCAGTGGAATATTACGTTGCTCAACAATAAACGCTACACCATCAAGAGTCACGGTTTTGCCAATTGCGCTGGCTGCGATACCCGTGCGGGTCCCGGAGATGGTATCCGTGGACGGCAGCGCAATCAGCAATGGATTATCAAGGAAACTAGAATCAAGGGTCAGTTCAAGTAAGTGCATTTCCCTTTCTTTCGGTTTTTTTCGCAACAGTTATTTCCATGACATAGCATCTCGCCCACCGATGCAGACGTTTTCTGGGGTTTGGCGGATGGCGAGTTCGACACTCCTGTAGGTTTCATTCACATTTTTCCTTGCACTTGTTCGAGTTTCGTATCCCTTGTTTCCACAGGTTACCCTGGCGTCCGCGCCCAATGATCCTAAGAACCAGTGGATCTTCACCAAGGTCTAATGGCAGCTTTTTAGTAGCTATTCAAAGCCTGTTCAATTTTGGTAGCACCGTTTTACCATGATTTGCCAGTTGTACGAGTACCAATTGTTGTCCGTTTTTGTCTAGGCATTTGTCGACTCTAGTTCGCTTTATGACGGTTCGTCTGTACAAATATTAGATTCCGCACGCACGCAGTTGTCTACTGCACTTTATGACGGGCCGCTTGTACAAACGATAAATTGCGCGCGCGCGTGAATTAGCGCACGCCGGGATCCCTCAGGTTCGGCGCAAACAGCACATCTGATGTGTGACACATCCAGTGCATCCGCGGCACACCAAGCGTAAGTGCGGCACATCAACGGGAACCTCGGCAGTTTGGCTGCGGCACTCCACATATTTGTTCCGCACCACCGGGTAGCTCGGAGCATCTCTCGCTTTCGTCTGGATGGTGCACAGCCACTGGAAATGGCGCTGACCTGGCCGAAATTACTCATATCTTAAGCAGATGCACTGATTTTATGTGCACCTGTTTACAGTCTTACTTTTCTCCCACACCTCGTCAATTCCCGCAATACCACTGTTTGGTTTCGACAGAGCGGCGCTCAATTTTCCCCCGCCATCTACATCAATCACATAGGACTCCCGATGCAAATGACCTCAATGTAGGATTTTATTCTCACCCGTTCGATGCTTCCTTTCAAGCTCGCCAAATTAAGCCTGGATTTCCCATACCTCCCCAGATTGATTGCACCTATCCACAGCCTTCCATTTTCCCATTCTCCCTGCCGGCGCTTCCCATATGTGCAGGAAATTTCTGGGTTTATGCCATTGGTTTTCGAGGTCCCTTGGATCAGATTACTTTCACACATCACTGGGCGCCCGCCACCTTGGTTTCCATTAGGACAGCTGTAGCACAACAAATAATGGTCCGATTGACCCAATTCCAGAATATGTTATGTATCTGAGCTACCTCTGGGGGACCATGAAGTCCCCAGGTATGAGTATAGTCAAATTTCAATACAGAGCTCTGCTTCTCATGGGACATGAATATTACCCTAGCCAAAACAAGCACAAAATCATGTTCAGTTTATATATTGTCTATGGAAGTGTGCCATCCTCTAGTAAAATCCCAGATACATAACATATTCTTCAGAAAAATCATGGTTTCCACTAGGACAGCTGTAGCACAATGAATAATGGTCCGATTGACCCAATTCTGGAATATGGTATGTATCTGAACTATCTCTAGGGGACCATGTGGTTCGCAGATATGGGTATAGTCAAATTCCAATACAGAGCTCTGCTTCTCATGGAATATGAATATTGCCCTAGCCAAAATGAGCGTAAAATCATGTTCAGTCTATATATTGTCTATGGAAGTGTGCCATCCTCCAGTAACATCCAAGATACATAACATATTCTGGAATTAGGTCAATCGGACCATTATTTGTTGTGCTACAGATGTCCTAGTGGAAACCATGATTTTTCTGAAGAAAGTCTATTACATAATTACATCAAAACAAGTCGGCACTTCATCCTCTGCGGACTGTCAATGCAATTTGAGCGCGCCTACTCCCAAGGAAATCTGGTAAGAAATGAGCCCGTGGTGGCTGTTCTAGTCAAAACTGTTGAAAAAAAAAAATGGCTGTAATCTCTTGAGTTCACGTTTGTTCGCATTGAAATGCTTTGTACCCATACGCGCCGAACCAGATATAAAGTGCAATTTTCAAGGCTCCCATTTCGCTCATTTCTTGCTGAGCCAGACTGCCTGAAGAGCGCCACGAGATCGTGTGCCCAACAATTCCCGATGCAAAATAGGTCAATGTACGTTTTCTAGATGTAATTCATTCCATATCTGAAGCTCATAAAGGGCAGAGATCGGTCTCGGACAGTCCAAGCTAACGCGACCATAGTCATTGTCTACTCTCTCTTGGATATATACGAATTCTATTCCCAGTGTGTGTGCTACACTCTCACTTACCTGTGTAACAGAGATGATCTGTCTCGGTTCCATACCCATTGAATGGTTCAGCCAAATTTGAAGCCTCTGTAAGCACTGCAAGCACTGCATAAATTCATATCTACTTGTACTCGTCCTAATTAGAGACTTTGCGGTGCGCCACCGGGCGCCACCTGGTGGCTAAACAGGCATGTGGTGGCAGGTGGCTACGTCATCTGGTGGCCAGTCCGGTGACTCCCCAATGTTGCTACTTTATAACATGTACCTAAGATACCGACCCATTGCAATGTATACATTCATTCTCAAGCCCAGAATTCGCTTCACTGCCCTGTCCAAACATCATATCTGATGAATAGGATAAAAATGCCAGTGATTTGTGCCCTGTGTGTACTCGCACACATCTGGATGCCCATTATGGAGAATAATGCCACATGGCACACAATCCAGTAGTGTTTGCGGACGTGGGCATGCCCGGCGGAAGTGGGTACGAGTACACGTGGCAAGGACGACGTGGCACGTACATTTTTCTATGATATACTCTTCGTTCCTTATTCCTTTATTCCTCATCCTTCATTTTTTGCTTCCTTTTATTGCTACTTTACAACGATTCTTACGCATTTACCTATCTTTTGCATTTACATTTCTTCCTCTTTATAAAATCGCGTGTGTCTGAAGCCTTTAAAGTCCGCTCTGGGATAATTTGTTCCCACGCTGTGCAAAAGTCATTCAAACTTAGTTTATCAATTTCACAGCTAGGCCACAGTATGTCATCAACATCAAGCTCCAATGGTTCAGAAATATGGGACCTTTGCATGTCAGACCGAGTTTTAAATGACTGATTTGTGGTTCGGCTCGAATGTTGGCGATCACTCGGCGCTACCTGCCGGCCCG
The DNA here is from genome assembly GCA_014925785.1 of Mycena galopus ATCC 62051. Classification (NCBI taxonomy): domain Eukaryota; kingdom Fungi; phylum Basidiomycota; class Agaricomycetes; order Agaricales; family Mycenaceae; genus Mycena; species Mycena galopus. Next base: position 174,168 of record WIQG01000234.1, read on the forward strand.
CCAAATGCCGCAATCACTTCTCTGTCAATTTAACACGAGTCATAGGTCCAACTCAGACATCTTCTTTGGTTCGCCGCGGCCAAGAGCTCTTCCTCGTGGCCCCATGATCAACTTTAAGCGCGCGCGCGCCTATAAAAGTGTACACATTGCCAAACTCCGCTTTGCGCTCACCGTTGAAGCCTAATTTAAGCCTCTTGCAACTTGCCTATGCTTTTAAGGATGGTTTTGGCTGTCAGGGGAACCACCCGTCCGTCCGTCCGTCCGTCCGTCCGTCCGTCCGTCCGTCCGTCCGTCCGTCCGGCTCCGCCCCATCGCACCGCCCCACTTCCTCGTCCGATCCTTCGTCCGGCCTCGTCCGTCCATCCGGCCTTCGGTCCTATGCCCCAGCCTACGCCTCCGTCTGGAACGTCGCCCTCCGTCCCTCCGGACTCCGACCCCCTCCGACCCCCGCGTCCGGTCGCTCTCACTGGCACGTGCTATGTGATCAAGCTCGAGACCACTGCCGATCGATCCGGACACGTGCTACTGGCTAGTACCTATAAGAACCTCGCCTAGCGTGGGAATCCTTATCCTTTCTTCTCTTCGGATTCTCCCGCTAGGTGCGTATTCTAGAAACCTGTATTTAGTACTGTCAATTGAGTTGCTTCGGATTCTCCCGCTAGTCTCCCGCGCTCCCGCGCCGAGCTGAGGTTGCCCTTACATTGGCCTACTTTTATTTTTAACAGATTCTGAATGAAGGGGGAGGGGGACCGCTCCGCGGTCCCCCGAGTGCTTGTATTTACATTCATCGCTTACTTATCCTTCTTTCCTTCCTATGCACTCTTCGTTCTTCGTTCTTCATTCCTTTGTTCTTGTCATTACATATCTCCTTTGGGTTAGCTATATGGGCTACGTATACCTATCGTCTTCTACCGTCTTTTTGGTGACAATTTTCACAAGTCTGCTTCGAGTTATTGAAGGACCGTTCACCAAAGCTACTCAGATCTGTATTCTACAGGGTATTCCAGCTCAATCACTTTAGCTCCTATCTACGCCACACCAGATGCATGCCCGGGGGCGCTTCCTTCTCCCTTTGCCAGCAACTCGAGGCATTCATATCTGTATTCTACAGGGTATTCCAGCTCAATCACTTTAGCTTCTATCTACGCCACACCAGACACATGCTCGGGGGCGCTTCCTTCTCCCTTTGCCAGCAACTCGAGGCATTCGATAGGGCTATTTGCGCCAGTCGTTGTCGCCGCAAGCTCACAGTAAAGCTTAATAGCTTCTTCCTCCGTGCGCGCTGCATCTTCGCGGAAGCCGAAATCACGAAAATCTGCAACCAAGCAATGCAGTGTATCGGGAATATGAGCGGGGTGTGTCTTGGCTAGCTCGTGGAACATCGCGGCCCCTTCTTCGTGCGCGCGCGACGCGTCTTCGTCGAAGCCCGCGGCGCGGAAGCTTGCTGCAAGACTTTGCAGTGCTCTCGCTTGTAGACTCCCATCAGGCTTCGCAAGATTCTTGAAAAGCCCGATCGACTCCTTGTGCGTGAGCACCGCGTCATCGTGGCGGGGGGCCTTGATGAAATCAAAACCTAGCTTGAGCAGCGACATGGCCAAATCTTCCGTGAAGGTAGGTCTGTCTCCAAAAGTTCGCGATAGCACCGAACAGCCTTCTCTTGGGTGCTCAATGCGTCTTTGTAGCGGCCCAGTACGCGGGAATTATAAGCTTTGCGGACCAACAAGGACGCGTCTTACCTTGTGACGCCGGGTGGTTTAGGTACTACTGTGATGGAGGTCGTGACCGCCTGGCGTCCCTCAAGGTCTGAAGAAGAACGGCCGGCGCGGTCGGTAACAGAAACTTCCAGAAGTTGAGCCATTCTGATCGGTTTAATAGAGAGTTTGCGCAAAAAGCCATTGCAGCCATCTGATGGCTTTTTTGGCGTGCGCATTGGATGGCATAAAATGACGCAAATTTGGCCAGTGAATGGCTCCACAAGCCATTTGCACAGCATTTGCGTCATTTTATGCACTGTGGAGCCATCTGACGCGCACGCCAAAAAAGCCATCAGATGGCTCCAATGGCTTCTGCGCAAACTCTCTAATCCGGAAGGCGTAATTCTTTCCCGAGAGCACGACCTAATTCGGGGCCGAGGTGGTCACTTAAAATGGTATTCACGGAATAAAAATGACGTACTGGTGTACCTAGCTTGAAATTGTATACCCCCCAGCGGAGCTGCTCTTGAGCCACATCCTTCATAACAGGAACTATTCTAACGGAAGAAATCGAAAGTTATTGATGTCTACTGATTATATATTGGCAAGCTCACCTGTGTGAAGTTTTCAAGTAGTCCTCAGGTAAAATCCTCCAGAGGGCCGTCGCAGAACTCGTCGACAGTTCAACTTTATCGAATTCTTTAGCTTTGCGTTTCCATACAACATATGAGCTGCGCATCTTGTTTTTGATAAGGTATCCTCCAGCTGATGCGATGATTTCCCACTGAACAGCCTTGGTGATATTCAAGTTATCAGACTTTCAGGGTGGAACGATGAAAGATTGAGACCGTACCTCTTTGTCTGCTTTGTCTGATGTATCTAGATCACGTTCTTCGACCCCCAATGACAAGCTCCCTCCGTCTGTAATAGCCTTGACAAAAACGAAGCTGTTGCCAGAAGAGACCAAGATGTGACACGCTCCTGTAAGGGCCATGGGGGGATGTAAGAGAGATGTACTGCTCTGGGGAGAATGAAGGAGTGATTAACCTGCAATGAGCCGCGCGGCACACACGAGGTGATTAGAGATCGACATTACTAGGTCCCAGTAATCCATGGCTGTGTCCGATTTAGTGTTGCCGTGGCTCGACTCTGGCTGGCTCGGCTCCAGAGCTAAGTATGTACCAAAAGCCGAGCCGAACTATTTTCAAATGGCTGGCTCCGGCGGCTTCGGCCCGGCTGTGGTTTGAGTCACGGCTCGAGAGCATTTGGGAATTGGGATTGCCACGGTCCATGGCATGATCGGTGGCATGATCAGTGGCATTTTGCCAAACAAATACCTTGAGGCCATCAAACGGCATCAGGTCTCGGCAAATCGGGACTGTTGAATCGGGACTGTTGTGGCGGTGTCAACTCCTCTCTGTCATCAAGAATGACACGGTTCGCGTCGACACCCGCCCAGTCTCCTCCCGGTTGTGTTATGTGTATTGATTCATCTCCAACGCAGCCGCCATATCCTTCAAATGCATGCTGTTTGCATGTGGAAGCAAAGCTACAAAGCAACATTTAGCAGACTAAGGGTGACTTTGTCCCACGCTTTGTTCTCTGGTGCAGAGGAACAAAGCATGCGACAAAGCCCCCCTTTGTTTCCTGATTTGCACCTTTGTGGGCTTCATTCCAACTGCGAGCTCCAAGCATTTAAAGCACGTGGTTTTCATATGCCTCATTGGTTGCCCTGGGTGAGAACGGTCTTGTATACAACCAGGAGGTCACTAAAGGAGATGAAAGGAACTGTAGAGGATCAAACTCTCGTTGGTTGCCCCCGGCGAGAATGGTCTTGTATACAACCAGGAGGTCACTAACGGAGATGAAAGGAACTGTAGAGGATCAAACTGTGTTGCACCGCCAAGGGATGGATGGCTAATGGTACTGCAGGGATATTTAAATCCTGAGTATTCTGTCCTCCCGCTGGAGATACTCCAGATGAATCCAGAGCCTAGCCTCTACAGGTGCTCATCTTCTGATGGTTGTGATGGACTTAGTCCGCTTCTTCTAATTCCCGCTGACTCACAAGTTCGACTCGATCTGCCTGCCAGTCATCTTTCAGTCTTCTAGTCGCAGCGGGACCTGTGCATGTAGGACTCCGGGAGGTATGGTCCAGGTGGAGTAAAGCATTCCCAACCTCTGTGTGTTGTAGTCCACCATCAATAATGTGATGTTCAGATGCTAGCTTCATGATATCATATGCAGGTTGCACCTCGGCCGCTGCTGGCTGTTACACCCACTGGTTGCCCTTGGGTCTTCGTAATAAGAAAGTGTACAGCACCAGTCGAGGGATGGCCTCAACCAGCTAATGAGTGGGTCATAGGAGCGGGAAGAACATATGTTCCTCTGACTGGACTCCATGTCCTCAGTTATCATGATTTTATCTTCATTCCAAACTGTTCAGTTCTCCTACCAGTAAAAGCAGTCAACTAGCGATGATTGGTAGTTCCCCATTCACCTGAAAATACTGCCACCACTTGATAACTATCAACAGGTCTACCCCCCAAGACCCGTCAATAGTTATCAAGATGTGGCATGGCCACCAAACACCTTTGGTGGCAACTGTGGCACCCAGCCGTGGGAGGGCGGCCATGCCACCAGTATATGCTTGCTACTGTTTGGTTGTTTTTTTCAAACAAATATTGCCACATATGCCACGGGACTGCCATGCGTACCACAGAGCCACAAACTGGGCTGGATATCATGCCATGCATGCCACGAGACCCCTGACCCAGGGTCGGTAAAATTTTGTTACCCAATTATTGCCACGGGTGCCACGAGCCATTTCAACCTGGGCTCAGTAAAATTTATTACCAAAATAGTGCCAGTGGTGCCACTGGACTTTCTGACCCAGGATCAGTAAAATTTTGTTATCAAAATAGTTCCATTGGTGCCACCGGACTTTCTGACCCAGGATCAGTAAAAAAATGTTACGAAAATAGTACCATTGGTGCCACCAGATCTTCTGACCCAGGATTAATAAAAAATGTTACCCAAATAGTGCCATCGGTGCCACGAGACGTTCTGACCCAGGATCAGTAGAAATTTGTCACCAAAATAGTGCCATAGTGCGATGAGATGTTCTGACCCAGGATCACTAAAAAAATGTTACCCCAATAGTGCCATCAGTGCCACCAGACCTTCTGACCCAGGATCAATAGAAAATGTTTCCAAAATAGTGCCATCGGTGCCACGGACCACTCTGACCCGCTGTCAGGGGGGAAATTACTCAAAATATGCTATCAGTGCCACTGACCTTGATCTGGAATAGAGGGGAAAATATCTGAATGTTATTGGGGCCACAGACCATTTCAATCTGGGATCAGAGGAAAATATTACTCGAACAATGCTATCAGTGCCACAGACCATTTCAATCTAGGACCTGAGGAAAATACCATTTCAATGGAGGTTTGGGGCGGAGAACATTACCCAGGTAATGCCATCAGTGTCATGGCCCATTTCTTCACAGGAACTAAAAAGAGCGTCAAAGAATGCCATGAATACCACACCCTGTCCAGCTCAAGATCAGTCAGGCAACCTTCAGCAAAGGATGAAAGGAGTCAGAAGATTGGTACAAGTAGAAGTAGAGAAAAAAGGAAAGAAAGAGTCAGAAGATTAGATTAATATAGCTATATATCACACTTCATATGATTCTGACAATGAATACTGGTGTGATATATAGCTGTACTACACCGGCAACAGTCAGTCACATAGCTGCCGGCCGGAACCGTCATGCGTACTATGTGCAATGACCGGCTGGTATGGTGGCAGCCAAAACTTCATGTCACATCGGAATTTTGATCAGATTCCTTCCAGATTTGAGATTTGGAAGGAACTAGGGGGTAGTTTATAGGCAAATTCTTCATTTCAGAAGAATCGGAGGTACTCCTAATTTAGGGTTCAAAACGGCGAAATTTTGGGCAGAATTTTTTTTTTTTTGTGTATAGGAAAGATGAGGTTGGAAGACTACTTTTTTTGTGTGTAGGAACATGGCCTATATGATACCCATTTTTACTTTCTTCTTCCACTCTGCCTCCGCCACTTCTATCTCTCGCTTCTGCACTCCGCGGTGAGACCGGTACCTTTTAACAGCAAACTCGGTGACGGGTCCTGTAACTCCATGGCGATAGACACTGGCATACCAATCTGCACGTCGAAAAAATCTTCGAATGGTGGGGAGTGGACAGGCACGGAGAGCTTCTTCAACAAGGTCTTTGGATTTTTGCCACTGACCATTGGACCGCTCACGAAAGTAGCGCTTGATCCAGGCCCAAAAATATTCGATCGGGTTCATCTCCGGATGGAATTTTGGCAGGAAATGGCAGACCATGCCTGGCGCGGCCTCAATAAGCTGTGGATTTCATGGTGAGTCGACCAATCTCAGTGTAAGAATCAAAATGCTAACCAGTTCTAGCTGAGATTTCTCCCCCGCAAAATCCGGTTGATGTGAGAGTAAACACCTCATGCAACAATCAACCGGTCTCTCATCCTCCTCGTCACTGTCATTACCACCATCATCATCGTACATTGCTAGCTCTTCGTCGGGAGAAGCACCGTCGAGGTGTGGTTTACGTGCCTTTGCTGCCTTGCACACTTTGCATTCCCCGATCAGTGGCTTATCTTTGTTGTTGGTTGTATAGCCACGCTCAGCCAGAATCAACTTCATGCCTTTCGGCTGCCCTTCAAACTGCTTATGTGGGTGATCATGTGGCAGATTCTTGTCAAACGTTGAACGATGTGCTCCGAACTAAACCCAAACAATCCAATTATCACCCAAATATAACCCAAGTCTTTCCGATATAAGCAGTGATGCCCACAGAAATAAGACCAGGATCAGAAATAGGCCGATCAGAGGAAGCAAGGGCTGAGATACAGACGAGTGGTAGTCCCTTGTACAGGGCCTAACAATAGGTTGAAGGGAAGGTATAAGATTCCCACAGAAAGATGAACCTTCACTACAAGATATCACCAGGAATTGGCCTGAGAGATAATCGAGCAATGGAAATAAGATAGTTTAAGAGCTTTGCAGCTATGAGACGAGCAAGTGTTGTGTGTGTGGTGGTGGTGATGTCCGGAGACGCGCGATAGACCTCCTAGAGGCGAACGATAGACTATTTCCACGAGGATATATGCCCAAAAGCTTATTTCCCAGAGAACCCGATTGACGATTTACAATGTACGATGAACGATGAGCGATACGATTTGGCGATTGACGATTTGACGATGAGCGATGACAATGACGATAAAACGATTTCGATTCCAGTACTATGTAGCCTCAATCACGCCCTAAGACGTTTCCAGTAACCAACTTCTTATTCCAACAGAAAGGTTTCCCAATGTTACAGCTAATTGCAGTACCTAAGGCGCGGATTAAAAATCTCTCTTTTGGGATGTTTTCAAAGAATTCCCGATACCTCAGTCAGTTCTTCCCCGATTCACATGAAAACTATACAGATCTACTCAGCTAATTCATATGCAATTAGTGATAAAAAGAGATCCATGAAAATATTATGTATTTGGAATTTTCTGCTTTTGGGCTGTTTTCACACCAAAGGCCATCTAGCATGCTGAAAACATGTTCCAGTGGTGTAATATTTGCGGAAGGACAACATGTATAACTAGAAGAAATTAGTGATAGAGCCAGAAATAGGGATAAATTACTTTACAGTCCCTGCAGCTCCGTCAGATATATTCACCAGTTTTAGCCTTGAAAGATACTGTAAACATTGTATTTATTGAGGAATGTCATATGTTTCTGGCTCTATCACTAATTCCCTCAGTTATACATGTTGTCCTTCCCAATATATCAGACCACTGGGATATGTTCTCGGAATGCTAGACAGCTTTTGGTGTGAAAACAGCCTAAAACCAGAAAATTCCAAATACATAATATTTTCAGAGATTTCTTTCTATCACTAATTGCATATGAATTAGCTGAGTATATCTGTATAGTTTTCATGTGAATTGGGGAAGAACTGACTGAGGTATCGGGAATTCTTTGAAAACATCCCAAAACAGAGATTTTTAATCCGCGCCTTAGGTACTGCAATTAGCTGTAAAGTCCAACGACGATACACACTGCGCCAACCCCAGAAATAGCCCAAATCGCAAGTGTTATGCCTACTAGTACAAGGGGATTCTGTGTCCTACTCGTAATAATGTCCCAACTACTTATACAAATCCCAAAATCATATGAAAGTCCTCAAACCAAGCAGAAATTATTAAAATGGCCCGAGATCGTCCCTCCTTTCCCGTTTATCCGTCGGAGGAATAGCTGCGAGCGTATTGCCATTGGCCAGTGCCCAGGTAGTCCCTGATTTCCCGACCATGCGGCTTTTGTCATCCAAGATATTTGAAAACACCAGTCCCCTGGCTGGCTGATATCGCTTCGTCCGTCTATTCCTTTTGTCTCCTGCCCCTTTCCCGTAGCTCCTGACCATCGGATCTTATTCCCCTGGCCTCCAGCTTTCCGTAGATACCCCTAGTGTAACCTTTTCCCAGAAAGGTTTCTTATTCCCAACTTCGCTTCCTCGGAATAAGATCAATCCCATCAGATTGTCTTAACCGACCTTCGCTTATCCCGGAATCTCTCCGGTATGAGCTTCCCCGACCTCACACGCCTGTCACATGGAAGGCCCTTCCTTTAGCCGAGCAGAAATAAGCTTATTCCCGCATGTCCCGTCGTAAGTATCTCTGGCTTATTTCTCGTTGTGGAATTAAGCTCTAGAAATAGTCTCTTTTAGAGGTTTGTGGGCTACACTTTCCTCTACGGTTTTCAAGGTGAGCACTGCCAGTCCGCAGGGTAGTCACCTACCCTTTGTACCCGTTACTCTGTGATCCTGACCCTGCCAGCTATACCGAGACCGTATACTAGCTCTCAGAAATAAGCTTATACCGTAATCAGACTATTCCGAAACGCGCGAAAAGTGCGGTGTTTAGGTATAGTTCAATTCCAGACAGTTCAACGTCATCTTCTGTGGCTGGCCACCATAGCCATGAGGATTGTCGAGTGGAATGATGGTGTCCCGCATTGCCGGGACTGCGCCGCCAGGTTTAACATTCATCTTTGTGGCAGTTAATGCATCCTTTGCGAGACTGCCATGCGCCGATGAATTGTCGAACACCCAATGAATGATTGCCTTGGGAAATAGACGACGCGCTATAAGAATAGCCTTTGCAAGCTATGTGGGTTTAATCAGATAAATTTGTCGTGATAGAAATGCACAGCTCACTTGAACAATCATTTGTTCCATATTCCAATACGCATCGCCGCCTGCCTTGCCATCGGGGTAAATGACAGTCGTGGATGCAGTGAAGGCTAGGCGAAGTTCTTCGATCAATTTTTCGTTTTCGGCGATGAGCTCTTCCGTTAGATCAAGGAGGCCGTATCGCTCGCACAAAAAACCCGAAATCATGATCAGGCGACCCCGGCCTTTCTTTTTAAGGACCTGCTCGCCTGCTTTGAGCCAATACTGGTTATTTTGGTACTCGTTCGAATGAACAGTGGACTCATCATGAACGATGATGACATGTTTGAGTTCATCGTCACCGAGCTCGAGTCAAATTTCAGCCATATCCGGCTCCGCATATTTGGCTCGGAACGGATCAAGGGCCTCGAGCTCTGCAAGATATTCCTTGCGCCGCTTCTTTACGTCTTTGCGTTCGTGCCCATCCCAATAAACACCTTTTGTGTGGTGCTTGCGACGGTAACCAAGTTTTCAAAGCCAGCGCTGACATTGTCGGATGGAGATGGAAGTTTTCTTCAATGAAAGCGACGGGAGCAAGGTTTCGTTGACATGCTTCTGCAACAATTTTGGGTTGACCTGGTAGAACATTGTTAGAACTTGATTTCTCACATGGACTGTCACCCACCTTCCCCACTTCGAGTGTTCGGAGCCACCTCTGCACACCCATATGAAATCCTTCGTAATCTAGAAGGCCGTACTGTTTTGCCTGATGTCCCTGATGAGTCGGCTTGAGAGCCCCGTTCGCCTCGAAGAAACGGGCCTGTGCACAGAGAACCCGCTGGAACGCTGGCCCGCGGCCATGATTTTTGGAAACTCGCAGCGCCGTATGCAAACGTCCCATGCGCGGCGTCCAGCGATAAAAATCCACCAGTGCAGCAAATAGGACAGTGCTACGAAAGTCCTTCAACTTGCGGGCCCAGCCCATACACGAGCCTCGACACATTCTTCAAAGCCAACCAGAAAAATATTTTATCTTGTTCTTTTACCAACTAGGCCGCCTCACATCTGGGAAGAAAATCCACCTACCAGCCGGTTCTCAACTTTCTCGCCCACTGAGAATTCTTCATTCAGTTGCATTCCAGCCTCATTGCAGCTGGAAACGGCTGGCTTGTTTTCTAGTATCCAACTGAGGATCTCAGCTGGAGATGACTTGACGGCATTTTGGCGGTGTAGTCTAATCTTCTGACTCTTTCTTATCTATTTCTACTTGTACCAATCTTCTGACTCCTTTCACTCTTTGCTGTTGGCTGACTGAGTATTCATTGTCAGAATCATATGAATACTCCTCCTTTAAAATCAGCCCCTCCCCTGAACAGTCAACACCAACAAGAGCCTTTGCCTCTTGCAGGGTGTGGCCAGCTGTCACATAGGTGGCGACTTGAAGATTGTCCATTGTGAGTGGAATCACTGGGCCTTGAGCTGCTGCTGCCTTGAAATCTGCCAGGGCATCCTCAAGGGAGGTGTGGATAATGCCAGCCCTTCGGACAGTGTATGTCTTCATAGCTTGAAAGGGGCTTGAGGGCAGGAGGCATTGTGGATCCTCGACATCAGAGGGGAAGTCAATCGAGAACAAGGGATGAATGCCTGCTCACAACCCTCCCTGTTGAGAGGGCAGGGTGGAGCCTGAGAGGGCTTGGGGTGTGAAAGGCCTGGAGGCTGAGGGTTGAAATGGTGGCACTGGTGGCACTGAGCATAAAAAAAGTGCTGCGAGAGGCCGAGTGGCTGCATTTGGAGTAGGTGGGGCGCGAATGGCAGTGGTGCAGCATGTTGGGCTCACGGGGATCTTCAGAGGCTGCAGGTGCACAGGGGATTCAGGGCTCGCAAGGTGGGCATGCTCCCCAGTGTCACAGCAGGCATGCCATGCGGGGAGGCAAGCCTTCCAGGATGAGTACCTGGTGGTGCCTGCCTGGGGGAGATGTTCAGAGACACACCGGGTGCTCAACCATTTTTCACGCATCAAGAGGTGTAGACACCGCAGTTGTCCAAGGCAGTGGGGTTGGAAATGAGGAAAAATGCAGGATCCTGGCCCAGAGCACTGGGGTCAGGGTGCAAGGGGGCAAGCATCGATAGGATGATGTCATTGAGAGCAAAGAACAAGTTAATATTAGTCACAGGACTTGCTCCGTCTGTGCCACCTGAAATCCTTGACCATGCTACTGCTGCTACCCAAAATCCTTGATCTCCAAAAGCAAATTGAGGCACTGCCACTGGTGCCACATATACCATGAGTTTCGTAAACAAAGAGCCTGTAAGCTACTGGCCCTTGTACATCACATAGCCGTCCTTGTCCCTCCATAGAGTGTCTGCAACTTTTGCCTGGAGTTCATCCCGTCTTCTGCATATTCCAGGGCATAATCCTTTTTGTTTTCCACCTGACAACCTTGCTTGGGGAGTTTTGGGCTCTCCCCTTTTTAGCCCTCATTTCCTTCCTTTTCTCTTGCTTTTTGAATGCCAGAAACAGCCAGTTTCTAAGAAACTTGAGTCAACCAAAGTGCAAGACTGAAGTCAAAGCAATTACTTCTCCCTGTGGGCTCTGTCCTGGAGTTTCTTCTCCTGGGTATGATCCAGGTTGCCTTAATGTCAGCTCTATAGCGAGACATGACTCAGGCAAGTACTTCAGACAATGGGAGTTGCTATGTACTTTGCCATCCAAATTCTACTTTTTTCTGCTTCCTCTTCTTTGTAGCTGAAGCAGATGAGTATGAATTGGGAATAACGGACTCTATACACATACCTCTCGTGATATTTGGTCCAAGCGAGACATCTGGCAAGGACACTTTTTGATGGCACTGATGCCATGGGCGAGTGTTTCTCCCTCTCTGGCATGCTAAACAGACAGCAGTAGGGTAAGAGTAGGCCAGATGGACAAGGAAATCACTTACTGAGCGAACTGGGTAAATTTTCAAGGTTGAGGAAATTTGGTGTTGTGGTAAAGGTCGAGAAGTGGGGTACCTATATGGAAGTAGCGCACATTTTGAGTTGTTTTATGTTCCAAAAATATATCACACCACAGGCCTGAAAGAAAAATACAAAAATATTCTGAGACATTCAAATGAGCTGGTACTTTGATTCTGCTGACTCAGATTGAGTGGTAGGGGGGTTAAAATGAGTTGAGCGAAGATTTTGCTGTGTGACGAGTACACGATCACAACGGGACAAGTTACGCGACCACAACGGGACGAGTTACGCGATCACAGTGTCACAGTCAAATTATATGATGGCACTGATGGCACCAGCCATTTTTTACATGGCACTCACAGCACCACTCAGTTTATTCCATGGCACTCATGGCATGGCTCACAAACTCGGTCAATTTCTTACAAGGAGTGCATGGCATTGGTGGCATATGAGATAAAACTCAAGAAAAACAAGTCAAACAAGATGTACTATGCCCCAGCCTTTGCAGTTCGAGGTGCATCTGTGAGTCCATTGTATCAAAAAATCAGACCAATTGAACAATGGTAGCTAATGCTACAGCTGTCCTACTTGAAACATGGGATATTTTCCCAATCAAGCAATTTGATTGGCCATGAGCATATTCTAAAGGAAAACGGTTCAGAATTGAGCTCAGGAGAGCTATCCGATGCAAAATGCATTGAAAAACAAAAAACAGGCTGCGCCCTAAGTTCCGCAAAAGGCTGTAAGTTCTGTAAAGATCTTCACCTACACAGTAAAGTCAATGAGATTTTTCCCCACGCTCTTGTTGGGGCATCCATCTGTGCTCTGAAATGTTTTCAGCTAAATCCTGCCCAGAGGGAATGCAGAGGACAATATATTTCAGTCTGCTGACCTCTGGCAGTTGGTTATCCAATAAATCTGCCTGTGTTTTAGCAATAAACCATTTGATACAACCACAATACATGGTAGTAGTAAGGAGTAGTGTATACAAACAATAATGTGGCCATAGTATGTAGTGCAAAAGTGAGAAGAAGTGAGCACAGCTTTGCACAGCCACAACTTAGTGCTGAAAGTGTATACTGGGCATATTCATGGGGTAACATCTTTTTATGATGTTTGGGTCCATAGAAGTTGTTGAACTACATTGTATAAGAGGTTCCAAGTATCAATTTGGGGCCAGAGGTTGTTGGGGAAGCTGCATAAATACGTGGGGTCCACCTTTGCGATTGATGTTCCGGAATATGTTTTCAGCTGAAATCTTTCCTGTCAGTAAGATCCTTCAGATTTTTGTTCTGGGCTTTTCTTCTGGACTATATAGATCAGGGAATGAGTGAGCTAGACTTGAAAGGAGATACTGGTTATATTTGGACAAAATCAGATTTCCCTCATTTTGCAAAGTGGCTGTAGGGGCAACCTCAGCTCGGCACGGGAGTGCAGAAACTAGCGGGAGAATCCGAAGTAAACTCAATTCACAGTACTAAATACACAGTTCTAGAATATGCACCTAGTGGGAGAATCCGAAGAGAAGAAAGGATGAGGATTCCCACACTAGGCGAGGTTTTTATAGCAAATAGGTACTAGCCAGTAGCATGTGTCCGGAGTGATCGGCAATGGTCCCAAGCTTGATCGCATAGCACATTCCAGTCCGAGGGGCCGGACGAAGGAGAACGAGGGGACAGGGGGCGATGTTCCGGGCGGAGGTGCAGCCTGAGGCTCGGGCGAGGGTTCCAGACGGGCGGGCGAGGCCGGACGGGGAAGGGGCTCTGAACAAAGGATCGGACCAGGCAGTGGGGCAGTGCGGTGGGCCGGAGCTGGACGGAAGGACGGATGGACGGACGGACGGGGGGTTCCCCCGACAGTGGCAGTTCAGAGACATGAAGAATGATGGTGATTCAGCTCTCCTTTCTTGGTCAAATGTGATCACTTCTTTCAGATGGGGTTTCCCAAGGCATAATCGATGCCAGGTGTGTGATAATAATATTTCTTCCCTAAATCTTTGGCACATAACTATGCTGTGACGATGAAAAAAATTGGTTTGTGCTGGAAACATAGTCACACATTCAAGTTGAATAATATAAAACATATTTACACATTGAAATGTACTCAGGATTCATGAACTCTCCATATATTAGCCAGTGGCACCAATGGCATTTGAACTCACAAAAAAATAAAATGCTTGCTGCAACTTTGGATCTGACAGACGATACTCTTCATTGAAAGTTCTCTTACTGATCCTGGTCTGGATGTGATGCAGTGCCTATGTCATTCTTGAGGTTCTTTTTGGGATCCCATCTTAAAATTGTCCAAGGCACTCATGGCACATAATCCAGGGCTAAAATGACCTGTGGCACCAAAGGCCTTGCTTGGGTATTATTTCCCCTGCTCCATTGGTCTGTGGCATCCATGGTATTGTTTGGGTATCACTGTTCCCCTGATCCGGCATTGAAACGCTCGGACGGCATTGTTTAGATATTACAAGGGACGGGTCGGCCGCTTTGCGGCCTCCCATCCCCTTATATATGGTCAACAAAGTCATAGGCTGCACTTGGTTGGATTGAACTGAGTTGAGTTTGATATTTGCTTCGCTTTGGTGCTGGCAGTGGAGATGAATTAGTTAGAGCCTACAAATAACACAGAGGCACAACTTCTGGTTCCCTTTGTTTCCTGATTGTATAAACTATTTCAGTCTGTTAATGCTCCTCTCACTTCTCTAAAAACAGAGTCACTCAGGAAGTTATGTGCCTCGCCGCTTGCTCGCCGCGGCCGCCTTTGGTTTCATGCGGTGAGAGCCATCTGTCAATGTTAGCGCCAGGGCAGTGTCTGTCAAAGTTTGTTAGAGGGGTGACGTCAGGTGCCGAGGATGCCGAATGATGATCACTTGTGGGCCGTGAGAAAGATAGGCAATGATCAAGAGCGGAGAACGGCCGCGCTCAACGGCATCAGCGGAGATTCAGCGGAGCTTAAAAAGCTTCGGACGGACAGGCAGGCGTAATTTTATAAAGAGGGTAATTGTTCTCCTGATCAGGTCTGGAGGATTGATGGCATGATGCTTTGTGGCACTGATGGCAGTATTGGGATATTAAGGGAGTGGGCAGCGATCAACCCATCAGGGATTTCTTTGTACATATTAATTGATGCAGTCTCCCCGCCAAAATCCAGCATCAAAACACCGTCCCGTTTTCTGGAGTCCGGGTACAAGGTCTAGCAAAACCTAGGAGGCAAAGTGTTCGTAAATGAGCATATCTCAAATCCTGCAGGACTATATTTTTTTTAATCAAAATAGCTTCAAAGTTACATCTGTGGTGAGGCCGCAATCGAGCCGCAATATTTAATTCTTTTCCACAGGATCCGAAATATTGGTCAGGACCACGGCCGACCGGGACTACCAAACTGGGGTATAAGGGTCTAAAATCTGGCCGCGAGCTTCAGGTAATCACCAATTAAAGTACGTGACAATGTGTGACATCACACGTCGAAATCACCAGTTTTTCATGTACTTCCATATCCTCGGGCCAGTTCTGGCATAAATGTGCTTATATGCAGCCGAAAGAATATAATTCATGCTCTCATTATGTTCCAGAACCTCTGATGTATTTCAATGAGTGGTACAGACTGATACAGAGTGACGGCACCTTTTGATGTGGCTGTACCATGATCTATCAGCCTATCAGATTCCCATCGCTGCCCACTCCCAGATATTATTTTTGCTGCATTCATCGGTGGCACCAATGGCATTGTTTATCCCGCATCAAAATAGTCTGTGGCATGCATGGCATTTCTTGGGTAATATTTTCCCTGAATCCTGCATGAAAACGGTCCGTGGCGCTGATGGCACATTTCGGGTAATATTATCCCCCACATTCCGCAGCAAAATAGTCTGTGGCACTGATGGCACTATTGGGGTAACATTTTTTGACTGATCCTGGGTCAGAACATCTCGTGGCATTCATGGCACTATTTTAGTGACAAATTTCTACTGGTCCTGGGTCAGAAAATCTTGTGGCACCAATGGCACTATTTGGGTGACATTTTTTTACTGATCCTGGGTCAGAAAGTCTGGTGGCACCAATGGCACTATTTTGGTAACATTTTTTACTGATCCTGGGTCAGAAAGTCCAGTAGCACCAGTGGCACTATTTTATACTCATCCTGGGTCAGAAATTCCAGTGGCACCGATGGCACTATTTGGTAACAAATTTTACTGATCCCAGGTTGAAATGGCTCTTGGCACCCATAAGGTTCCCTAGGGGTAAATGTAAACCTCCGGAGGTCAGAGGTAAGGTCGTCAGAGGTAGGGGTAGAGGTCGGGCCATTTCAAAACCTCCCAAACCTCTACCCTACCTTGGGAGGTTCAGAGGTACTGAGAGGTACTGTGGGCAAAAAATAATTTTGCAATGTCCTCTCTGGTGTAGTGGTAGTTGCTCACTTTATTGCCTTGGATCATGGAGCAAGCATGACTTGGTTGGTGATAAGGAGTTCCAGGCAGCTGTACAACAGAATATGAAAGGAAGACAGCTTAGGATTATCTGATTGGGATTATTTTGATTTTTCTTATTACTATTACCATGTATCCTGTTGTTTACTTATATGTCTCTGCTATACGGTGTCATCCTCCAAAATTGTTTGGAGATAGAAAGGAGATGGTGCCGGATTTGGAAAGTTGATGGAATGATGGGAAAACACATCAAGCAATCATGACAGCAAGGACGACATCATAATTCCCAGGAATCAGCATGATACGACAGGCACTGCCTTCATACAGAAAGGCAGTGCAACTATGCAAACTAAAGTGCAGAGCCCTTTAGACAGATAATGCAAGACAGTGCAACTGTGCAAACCAGTGCACGGAGCTAATTACAGACTAAGCAAGGCTGTGTAACTGTGCAAACCAGTGCATGGAGCTAGTTTACAGACTGTGCAAACCAGTGCATATGACCTCATTGATTATTATCGAACAGTATATAAGAATGCCTGTAGTACCTAGCTCAATATCGAAATTAGTACATAAAGGCCCTGCCTAGTGAAATAGGCAACCCCGAAGAACCCCAAGACCAACGACTAAGCCAACGAACCCAAGCCAATGACCAAGCCAACGAACCCAAGACAACGACCAAGCCAACGAACCCAAAACAACGACCAAGCCAACGAACCCAAGACAATGACCAAGCCAACGAACCCAAGTGTCAGGGGAACCGCCTGTCCGTCCGTCTGTCCGTCTGTCCGCCCGGCTCCGGCCCATCGCACTGCCCCGCTGCCACGTCCGATCCTTCGTCCAACGCCTACTCAGTGTCCAACCTCGCCCGTCCGTTCCGCCTCACCCGAACGTCCGCCCTCGCCCGGAACGTCGTCCTCCGTCCCTCCGGACTCCATTCCCCTTCGTCCCCCTTCGTCCGGCCGCTCGCACTGGAACGTACTATGCGATCAAGCTCGGGATCACTGCCGATCACTTCGGACACGTGCTACTGGCTAGCACCTATAAAAACCTCGCCTAGCATGGGAATCCTCATCCTTTCTTCTCTTCGGATTCTCCCGCTAGGTGCGTATTCTAGAACTCTGTATTTAGTACCATGAATTGAGTTTACTTCGGATTCTCCTGCTAGTTCCCGCGCTCACGCGCCGAGCTGAGGTTGCCCTTACACCAAGACCAGTACCCACGCCACCAACCTACGCCGCTTTAAGTTTAAGCGAACCCACGATTAACGAACTGCATTACGTATAGGCAACCTACGAACGACCAAGGACTTATATTTTACACCTCCACCTCCGTTACGACCTTTCACTTTCTTTCACACTTTTCAACCATTCTTCCTCTTCTCATTTTATTGAGAAACTTACACCTTTTCACATCACTACACATTTCCCAAACTTTTGAGAATCTCCCGAATAAAGCCACTTCCGGAGCACCTCGAGTATAACACTTTATACACCTGACAACGGTCTATACTCATCAATTGCAGCATGCATGTCCGGACCAAATTCAACGTGTTTCTGCCCTAAGGACCTCTAACCTCTACCTCTACTTCTCACAGGGGTCGTGTAGGGGTAAACCTTGGAGGTACTAGAGGTAAAGTAGAGGTAAACCTCTGGGGGTCAGAGGTTCGAGGGGTAGGGGTAGAGGTTGGCCTCAAAATACCTCTACCTCTACCCCTGGGGAACCTTAGGCACCCGTGGCACTAATTGGGTACCAAAATTTTACTGACCCTGGGTCAGGGGTCTCGTGGCACGCATGGCATGATATCCAGCCCAATTTGTGGTTCTGTGGCATGCATGGCAGTTCCACGGCATATGTGGCACTGTTTGGTCGAAAAAAATAACCAAACAATAGCAGGCATATACTGGGTGTCATGACCGCCCTGCCACGGCTAGGTGCCGCAGTTGCCACCAAAGGTGTTTGGTGGCCATGCCACGTCTCAATAACTATTTGATAGTTATTGAGCGGTGGCGGTATTTTCAGGTGTCCCCGTTGTCACCTCCCATACATAGAGACACAGCAGAACTGCATCCCATGGCCCAGCATAGTGAGTTCCTGCCAGAACACAGAACTCGTAAGAGCCCCCGTCAAGTCATCGCCCCTTGTAGTTTTTAGTTGCTGGCTTTTGGTCATCAACAGTGTAGCCTACCATCTCCAGGGGGAGGTGTACGCTCTCAAATCTAATGCCTCTCCTTTCCCATATTCACTGAATTCAGTCAATGGCTCGGCAACGCCATTTTGAGACATCTCGCCAGAGCCTAGCCAAACACTGTGTCGAGGTGCGGCTGCCTGGCCAGACACCCCGTGTTGAGCTGCCTAGACCAGCTCAATTTGATGCGCTCTTGAGGCTGTGGCATAGCCGGAGCTTGATGACTGGGGCCGAGAGCGTCAAGTGCCTCGGCATGAGAGGTCCAGATGATCGTCGCAAAACTCAGTGTGACTAAAAAAAGGGGTGTTGAGTTAGGTGAGATTTGCCCTGTCCAGGTGCATGTGGCTGCCTAGACAGGCCTAGGCCAGAGCTCAGCAGACCTTGACTTGACTAGATTTTTGTTTGCTGATGGGTCAGCTGAATGCAGTGATTGATAGACTTGAAAATGAATAAAAACTGATGTTTTCATGCTTATCCCATTACATGCCCTATCATCTCCCTCTTTCTGAAATATCAACTCTCCTGAGTCGAGAGGCCGTTCGTCCCCTATTTCAGAACTGTTCTCTAGGAGCGAAAGCCCGCCACTTCATTACGGATGGGAGGCCGGTGAAGCCCAACCTTCCCACGGTCGCATTGTATAGTTCTCACGATCCAGCTGGATTTTTACTTCTGGACCAACAAGAAGGACAAGTATTACACCAATTCTAGGTGCCGCCAGTCGTCCTCCCACCAGATGATTTTCCCAACCCGGTGAGACACCCAATCCAGAGGTCCCTTTCCCAGTTATCTTCCCAAATTTCCATAGTTGGAGATTGATGGCCCACCTTTCTAAACATACGACTGCGCCAATCCCACTGCCGACCAATCCATGTTTCTAGGATTGGTTTCACTATTTTTGGATATTGCACCAATTGTTGACCCCCACATCCCCGGAGCAGTGCTCATCTTGGGAGTCAAAATCCGGATTATCACGCAATCACCAGCATATACAATCATCCGCATGGAAGCGATGGAAACATACATGTACCAAGAAGCGCTAGATAGACACGCTACAACTAGGAACATGATCTCTGCCCAAAATGCAGCAGCAGGAGATGGCAATGATATCCTAGTGCCGGTACAGATCTGGAAGTCTACTCGACACAAAGTATCTAATACTTCCTATGGATGGTTATATAGGAGGGATACGCCGTCGGTGAACACTGGCTGCACCTCCCCGGATACGAAGACTGGGGAATTTGCAACAAATGCGACCTGCCCGAGAGTATGACACATATTCAAACACGGTGAGACGAAGATGGTCAGCAAACAATCTGGGAGCTGGTGTCTGAGCTCTGGAAACTCGGAACAGGCACAGAGATGAACCCACCACTCATGGGGGACATTATAACCTGTGGCCTCACGAAAAAAGAGAACCTCCCTAGTAAAACAGACACGAGCACAACGCGTCTATCGCATTGTTGTCTCGGAATCTACTCACCTCATTTGTCGCCTATGAACGAGTCCTCAATGGAAAAGACCTGCAACAATAAACGAGATACGGAACCGCTGGGTGCACACTCTGAATGTGGGGATCGGAATAGATTGTTTAATGATGAACATAGTGAAGTATGGTGTGAAAGCACTAAAGAAATTGCTTGTGCTGAGAATGTGAACTGGAATCCTCCGAGACAAAGACAGACTCCCAGCCGATTGGACCAGGGAGGCCAGGGTTTTAGTGGGTATTGGTTGATGAAAGGTGATGATGGGCTGGCCTATGCAGCCCTGAACCTGGAGACCGGAGCCCCCCACAGGTGTTCTCCATGGCGTATCATGGATAATTTCGCATTTCCCTGAGTAGCTGTCGGCAGGGTTGAAAGAACATGGTCCCTGCCAATCTTAATAATGGTATGGTAGCAGAGGGGCGACCCGGTTGCGTGTCCGAATGATCCGCCGGGTGGTGACGGAAGAGTACTATAGTACTATTTCGAATGCCATCTTATTCCATATAACACTGGAGTGGAATGGTATGAACGAGGAACGAAAATGAGAAGCAGGCAAGGCAGAATGGATACTAACAAGGGGGAATCGGGATTAAAATTTCGTACATGGGGAGGGCGGTCCGGGGTGGCCTGAAAAAATGTTTAGGTGCATAGTATCCAGAGCTTCCAAACAGCTATCAGAGCCTCAGGGAGGTGTTATTTTGTTGTAAAAGAGGTAGTTCAGTGTCTAGAAAAGGTCTTGAATGCTATTTGCACTCTCAATCCAGGTTTCCTGTAGATCATGTTGTAGTCAAACCCAATGCAGGTTGGTGCTGAGGTCGAAGACCTTACCACCATTGCAACTGAGATGTATCAAATCATTGCCAAAAGCCATGGGAAAGTAAAATTAGGTATATTCTAACTTAAGGACAGTGGTAGGAATTGAGTTGAAATGTGCCGGCTCGAGGCGGACAGCCGGCCCGGAGCTAGGGGTGAGAAACTCCTTCCCTATTAGGAAGGAGGGGTTAGCTTGAGGTTGAAAAACACTTTTCGACCCCATATCCATTTTTCGAATCCCGATTCCCCTTGGATACTAAGATGTATAGGTGTGTGTAGAACTGAGAGAGCTTGAAGCGGAAGCGCAAGAGAACTTATATAGATCCTCTTACATTCTTCCCGCTACGTCGGATTGACAAAATTAGGCTGATAATGGGATTGCCTATTGAATGATTCGCCATCACTTTTTCATGGACCTAACCGGCACCTTCAGCTCCCAATAGAATTGGGACCTTCTACAAGCTGCACCTCATTCTTCCATCGCGGCGCCCTCAAGGAGATCATACTGCTGCATTGCTCTCACTTTCATCGCAGGCAAAGCACGGTGTCGTGATCCAGACCTGGCTGGAGCCTGACAAGGTCCGATCATAACAATAGGGGGTTTCAGAATTAAAATCTGGAGCCTCAACTTGCATTCCAACTTGAGCCTCAACTTCATGAAGTTGAAGCCCGAGTTGAGACTCAAAATCGGAGTTGGATGTCAAATCGTGCACAAGAGCTCGATTTGACATCCAACTTTGGTCCCAACCTGATGCCCCAACTTCGCTTCTCGCACATGTTTGATGCTTCGCGTAGCAAAATTGCCTCAACTTCCGAAGTTGAGGTAGAAATGGCAGCTTGGGGGTTTCACAAACAAGGTCCCAACTTGGGTCCCAACTTAGCCCAAGTTGCGACCAAGTTGGTGTCAAGTTGACACCAAGTTTTGACGCAAGTTGGGCCCAAGTTTTTTAATTCTGAAACCCCCTAATGAGGGGAAGTCAGACTTGTCGATTCTCATTCGACTCGTAGTCGATTCGGGCAACAAGTCTGATTCGATTCTGCTCCCTGAATCGAGAATCGAACGGCAATCGTGACCGACCCGATTGTGAACTCGATTCTGGGATTGATTCTGCACACGGCAACGCTAAGGCCTGCAGGCATCCATCTTGATCGGTAGGTAGGTAGATAGTTTGGTAGCATATCGATGAGGTTCGGCTCTTCAGGTTGCCGAGCAATTTAGATGGGCGTCTCCCGGGCAGCACCGAATGGATGCCGAAAGTTGTTCCCTCTTTGTTTGCTTTAGAGGTACCGCGCCGCTGCCATGCGTAGTTCTGGGGAGCATTTCGTTGCAATTTTCGTGAGGTGTATGATCGCCCTTGCACTTACTCTGCGGCCGGTCTGCGCCCATGTGCTCCCGCGCCACCGGCTACGTCCGATTCCTCCCGAGTTGCGCCAACTTCAATGCGTCCTCGATGTTTTAATGCTTCGGCATTCCAACTCCCAACGTAATCGCCATAAAATTGGAGCCGGTGCCCGCCGCGGGATTGACATGGCGACTGGTCTCCGCTACTTACCGTAACTCATATCTATTCCAATCTGGGAGCTGTCATTTTGGCTTCACGGTGGGGAAATGTAGCGGATTTAGAACTGTGCCTCGAGTTTGCCTCAACTTGTAGGAAGATTTTCCAAGTGGCACGGTTGAGAAAACACAGAGCGGAAAGTTTGTCAGTGGGAGCCGAAGGCCTGAGTTTATTGCAACCTCCGCTGACACAATCGTCTTCCACCCCGGAGTCCTACTCCATCCTGCTGTTTAACTGCTGTTCCCGAGTGACTCGAGAGGGTTAATATGCTCTGATCAGTGGTGGCCGGCGGCGAGACTGAATACAGAAAAGATCCCGTTCCTTTTTCCGTGAATTGGTGAGTGAATATGTCCCCTTCAACTTGAAGCGCAGGGTTTCAAAGAAATTGAGCATAATTCTCAGCATCGACATTGCTTATCGCGACCCCAGATTATTCTTAGGAGCCACCTGTATGGATCCCGGAAGACTCTAGGCCACTCTCGTAGTACGGGGGAATGGCGCCCTTCCTGCGACATTATACCGTGGCCACTGGGTGGGTATCACCTCCAGCCATAAATACGTAGCCTCAACTCGCAGCCCCCAGGTCACTAGTCTTGCCTACTCCCGAACTTTAATTTGATCACCATGCCGCTCCCCGACACCGGTAGATATACCATCACCAACGCCAGGTTCCACAACCTCGCTGTCCTCCCGGACGCAAACGACGAGTCCGATATCGTCGCCGGAACGGATGCAAACGCCGCCAGCGAGAAGGTGTGCATCCCGCTCGCCATTCCCCCCACTCAACAACTTATTCAATTCCCATGCAGTGGAATGTCACGCTGCTCAACAACAAGAAATACACGATCAAGAACCACGGCTTCAGCAACTTCGCGGCGTGCGAGACGCGGGCAGAGTCTGGCGCCTGTGTCAACGGACGCAACCGCCAACAGCAGTGGATCATCAAGGAAACCCGTATCAAGGGCCAGTTCACGTGAGTCTTGACCGTCGCTGGGGATTTGTTAGCTATCCTGATCCCTATCGTTCTCAGAATTTCGCCCACCGATGCGGATTTGTTTTGGGGGCTGGGGGACGGCGAGATGGATACACCCGTATGTTTTCCACCTTGGTCCTTTCCCGCATTTTCTCATTCCAAACGCAGATCACCCTCGCCGGAGTGCCGACCGACGCCAAGAATCAGTGGCACTTTGCGAAGGCGGACGCGTGAAGAGTATGAAGCTCCCTTCTCGTAAGGTGCAGGAGGTCATAGTCCCGTTGTTTGATGCCTCCCATCGTTTAGCTGTACAGTAGTGTTCGAACTCGTTGTCTCAGTGCCCGCAGCCGCCTGAGCGGGATCGATGAAACCCACCCTGCGTGCACACTGGTATCAAACGATGTATGTTCGCTCAAACAGCGCACTTTCACCATGAATGCGCACTGTTTCGCACATTGGGTTTCATGTGTCATTTTGACCAGCTAAGCTACATTACAACTGCAACGGCTCAGTGACCCAGGAATAGAATGAATTGCAACCTATTGAAAACAAGTGGGTGCTGATCTTGAAGTCGAGCATCTAGAGGGCATCCCAGCAGATCAATATTGAGGGGAAAGGTTTTTCGAGAATAAATATTATTGCCTACAAGACATGCCATCGCTTCGCTCCGGCAGGTAGGTGGCAGCTTTATATCAAATGGCGTAAAGCGAAATTCAACGACTTTTCATTTACAAAGGTCTTTGAGCGTGTTTGTGATTCAATCCATCCTTTCTTCCCTATTCCACCACATTCACCTTACTGCTTAGATCGCAACCCGGCCTTCGACGCTCAGCCCGCACTAGTGCAATGCCCGCATTATTCCGAGTTACCACCCGCCCGACCATTCTGTAGCTACCAGGCAACATGTTAAATTGCATTCTAACCAAAGTCCGATGAACAGTTATGGAGGCCTCTCCTGGTCATGCTTTGAATATTCTCTTACGTTCGCATCATCCACTCGCCTCCGTCTCAGTAAGTCTTCAGCCCGTCAAGTGCCAGATGAGGATGTGGCGCAGCTCGTTAAAGAGTGGTTGTACAAAAAAAAAAAAAAAAAAAAAAAAAAGGACGCTGAAGGGGGGGAAAGAATGGTGGTTCATCGTACACAAGTCACGCTTATGGAAGACGATGAGGCTCAATAGAATCAAACTGCAATATAGCGATGAAGGAGCTGTTTCAAATATATTGGAAACCGTCGGTTATTCATGATGTTCTTCCCACGGTGGTAGATATCCCGAGATACAATACGTTATCCTGCGGGTCGTGCCTGGCAACTACAACGGGTGGGAGCACTAAGCTAGGCCCACTCCTTCAAAGAGATTACGAGTACGGAAGTAATCGTTCATAATATCTCGTGACCGTCATTCTTCCGACCTCGTTTTTTTACGGTCGACATTTTCCGTCCGTAATAAAAATAGTGGCTGTGCCCTAGATTCGTTCGAATTTTGAAGCCTCAATAGTGTCTGTACTCCAATCATTAGAAACGAATCTAATGAACCTTAAATCACGGTCACGGTGGCTGAGTATTTTCTTACGTAACAGATCCCTATTTTACTCTCAGCTCTCCAAATGTTTCCGTATAAACATTTCGCTTGCTCTGTGCCATTTCTTCATTACTAAACTTTATTTTTGCTTACCCAGTTGTGTGCTGTTGGTATTTTGCTGTCTGCAAAAGGCCCGCACAATATTGTCACCACCTGTGTGATGTCACACTTCAATTTTGGATGCTCGGACGAGGCTCGCAGATATGTTTCATATCGTACAGCTTAGGAAATAAAACAGGACTCTTTAGGGTGATCCAGAGAAGAGGAGCACACTTGAGACCGAGGGGAACAAGGGAGATTTGAGGGAGGGGGATCAAATTCTTTGATGCACCTTGTTTTGGACACTCAGACGAAGTGCGCAAAAGTGTTTCGTGTCATACACTCTAGCAAATACAACAGGGCTCTTGAAGGAGGTACAGAGGAGAGGTGCACGCCTGGAACTGAAGGAAATAAGGGAGATTTGAATGAGGGCGATCAAATTCTTTGATGCACCCTGTTTTGGACACTTGGACGAGGCGCGCGGACGCGTTTCGTGTCGTACAGGCTAGCAAATCGAACAGCACTCTTGAGGGAGGTCTAGATGAGAGGTGCACCCTTGAGAATGAGGGAAACGAGGCAGATTTGAGGGAGGTGGATCGAATTTTCTGATACACCCTATTTTTGGACACTCAAACGAGGCGCGCAGACGCATTTCGTGTTGTACAGCCTAGAAAATAGCACAGAACTCTTGAGGGAGGTCCAGAGGGGAGGTTCAACCTTGAGACCGAGGCAAACGAGGCAGATTTGAGGGAGGAGGATTGAATTTTCTCATACATCCTGTTTTGGACACTCGGACGAGGTGCGCAGACGCGTTTCGTGTCGTATACCCTAGAAAATCGAAAAGCACTTTTGAGGGAGGTGCAGAGGAGGGGGGCACGCTTGAGACCGCGGGAAACGAGGCAGATTTGAGGGAGGAGGATTGACCTTTCTGATGCACCCTGTTTTTGGCACTCGGATGAAGTGCGCGGACACGTTTCAGGTCATATAGCATAGCAAATCGAACGGGACTCTTTGAGGAGGTCAGGAGGAGAGGTGCACGCTTGAGAACGAGGGAAACGAGGCAGATTTGCGGGAGGAGGATTGACTTTTCGGATGAACCCTGTTTTTGGCACTCGGACGAAGCGCGCGGACGCGTTTCATGTCATACAGCCTAGCAAATCGAACGGGACTCTTGGGGGAGGTCAGGAGGAGAGGTGCACGCTTGAGACCGAGGGAAACGAGGCAGATTTGAGGGAGGAGGATTGAATTTTCTCATACATCCTGTTTTGGACACTTGGACGAGGCCCCCGGACGCGTTTCGTGTCGTACAGCCTAGAAAATAGAACAGCACTCTTGAGGGAGGTCCAGAGGAGAGGTGCGCGCTTGGGACCGAGGAAATCGTGTCAGATTTGAGGGAGGGAGATCGAATTTTTCGATGCACCCTGTTTTGGACACTCGGACAAAGTGTGCGGAAGCGTTTCGTTTCGTACAGCCTAGTGGATAGAACAGGCTTCTTGGGGGAGGTCCAGAGGAGAGGTTCACGCTTAAGACCGAGGAAAACTAGCCAGATTTGAGGGAGAGGGATTGAATTTTTCATGCACCCTGTTTTGGACATTGATTCATGTGAGACATTTAATATGTATTAACAGTAAACTACTGGGTGACCAAAGAAAGCACGTTGGCAGATGATAGAAGCTCACCTGCGGTAGTACTCCGGTGTAGTTGGTGGCGGGAAGCAAGAAGGAAAATAAGCACCTTGTCACGAGGCCAAAGAAGCAGCGAAAATTTCGGCATGTCATCATGCCGATGATTCAATCTCTGGTGATGCCATCAGTCTGTTTTTTCCCTCAGTACCCAACCACACTCTGCAGTGCACGGGGTTTCACACCTGTCAGGGAGACAGATTGGCTGCAGATATAGATGAGTTTGCTGTATTGTATGGTCAAATAGAGACCATACATGAGCCTTCAAATGACTGCATTCCAGTCGCATCCCGTATGAGATTTCCCCCCAAGGGTCACTTAGGTCTATAAAGGCGGCGGCTCAGTACGAAAGACTTCACTCACACAATGTTCCGCAACCTATTTTCCGCTGCTCTTCTTGCCGTCTTTGTTCTCGGCCAAGGAGCTGTAGCCGCTCCCCAAACCAGACCGATCACCTGTACGTACAATAAATGCCCTTCATTCACAGTGGGTTACGAGTACGTAAGTGATCGTTCATAATAATTCGAGACCGTCATTTCTCCGACCTCGTTGTCTTGCTGTAGTGATTTACCGTTCGTAATGATTTTAGTGGCTGTGCATTTTTCTCATTAGATTTTTGAATCCTCGTTAGTGGCAGTGTTATTTCTGTAACAAATTTTCATTAGATTCATGAAGATTCATTAGATTTCAGAGGTGGTGCATCCATGTAAGCAATACTTTGGGAAGGTCCTGTGTTCGAACCTCGCAGGTATTGCTTTCATTTATTTTTGCATTCCTGATCTTTGCTTCCTACTGTCTCAACGCGGCCTCGTACCTTCGGGGTCAGCCGGCAACTATTGTAGTTCATCAGGATATGGACAACTTTACAACAAGGTTTGAAGGAATCCATTGAGAAATGAGTGAGTTCTGTAGGGTGCAAGTAGTCCCAAAACACAATTTGTTGCGAAGCTTCTGAGACATTTATTTATTCATAGACCTTTATGACATTTCAAATGAAGCATCTTATGATATGCATTTGGTAATAGTAAGCTGCACTTTGGCCATATTACACTGATATTGTGTGCTAGAGTGTGAAACATGTTGACTGTGACACAATGTAACATCCTGTGATGAACGTGTTGCAACGCAATTCAATTCACAAGAAATTGTTTTTTGAAGCGCCCGGCTTGAGCAAAAAAATCACCATTTCATTGCCTTTCTTTCTTGGCGCAGGGTTGCAGAGGTCAAAGCCTCAGGTTTAGCTTTATTTTGGCGTTGAACATAGACAAAAGCCTGGGGGATTTGAGTCTACCCCGAGTATTGCCATTTCTTCTACTACAACGGGGATACACAGACCTCAGAAACTGAACAGGAGATGGTCGGGAATACAAGACGGGCCCTGGTGCCTCTATACCTCGAAGAGAATCCGGGTGCCTCGGAAGGGTGGCCTTGCAGGTCTGTAGCATAATGCAGGATGGAGGGTAGCGTGGCTAAGCCCAATGGCCTGAAGGCGCAAGTCCAATGCCGACTTAATCGAAGATTCACGAGATTGGTGTGCTTAATTCAGAGGTGGCCGCCATATCGCTGTCAGGTTGATAAATTACTCTAATGCATACTAGTAACCTTCCTGCCAAAATTTGCAGTGAAATACGCCCCTGCTGGGGTATGGCATCCATTTTATGGTGGCAGGATCAGGGAAAGCCCACCAACACTCTTCAACGGTGGCTCCTACAGCCAAGGCATCATAACCAATCGATCCCTTGGGTCCGAAAACCCTATAAATCTACTCACCTTATACAAAAACAATTTGTGTGGACTCTTGAGCTGATAACAACTGCGTGGAACGAAAACTTTTGCGAACAAACATCTCTCTCGGATTATGGGCACACACAGAAGGGGAAGAAGTTAAAAACACATTTCCAGCTTGAAATTTGGCCAGAAGTGCTGCAAAAAGTCCCTTACTGGTGGACCTTGATGAAAACTTCCTTTTTGGATGCATGACAGAGTGTTTTCCAAAAGGGAAGTGTGCATCAAGAGTCTCGTATATATTAATTTCTTTCTATCTATTCATTATGTTCAATTTGAGAAGTGCTGAAGGGAAAAGCATTTGTAATAAAATTAAAAATTAAAGTACGAGTCACGCCACGCAGAATGCGGTGGCCTCACCCAACAAGTACTGGGAGCTTACCGACTAATTCATGCAGGCACCACAGCAGCTGTGAGTACTAATTACTCCCCCCCACACTGCTGAACAAATGCGATACCTAATCACTCCCCAGGACTGTGAGCAGCATCTCCTTTCTCATGTCTGTGGATTCTGATTCCATTCCTCAATCAGGTCCGGCCGGTGTAGCCTGCTGCATCTCGCGCACGAGCCCCCCGCTCCCCGGCCAGTAAGCATTATTCTTGAATTTAACGTAATAGAATTTAACGGTTATGACAGCTGCGCGAATGTCTGCCATTTGTAGATTGATAATTGCTAGGCCATTCGTTTGCAAATGCAGTTGTATCATTCAGTGCATGCTCCAATCCGATTATTTCTGGTCTTGAGTTTCTTTGGCTAGGATTTAACTTTTGGCTGCATCGTCTGGTAGTTTTATACTTTATCTGCAATGTTACTCGCCTGCGAGCTTACCTGCGAGAACTGATTAGTATGATGTTTGATTTCTGCTCCCGGAAAACGGTTGCTGAGCTGGTTGCATCGCTGAATCGAGAAACGAATCGCCAGACCTGAAGACCTCCGAATCCACACCGACGCATCGTGATCTGGGGAATTAGTCAACATAGGTAGACTTATGCCGACTCTGTACTGTCCTACTCAGCCAGAAAAGATACGATAAAACTTGTGTTTGTTGCCGAGAACAGGATGTTTGGTTTTGGAGTTGCTGCCACCTTCCAAGCACGACGGCATGACCGTTGCGGACCAGTAGACTGGTAGCTTGAAAATAGTGGCAGTGCTTATTTCTTATTAGATTTTTGAATGCCCTCTAGTGGCAGTGTTTCTTTTGTTACACTTTTTCATTAGATTCGGGAAGATTCATTACATTTATGAGGCTGTGCTAAAACGTAATCCAATTTGTTGATGGGCCATCACTTTGATCCATTCAACATCTTTTTCGTTAGCACAGTGTTGACCCATTTCATCGCGCCTACCAATGTATATGTATGGTAGTCTCGGTTAACTCCATACCCACATGACATACCAATTTGGGAACCCTGTCATGAGGTTCTGGGTTCAAGTGCGGCCAAGTAACTGTACTACTGTGCTATCAATTTTTGATGGCTTTTTCACACGGTATATGCCTCCTCAATAAAATGACCAAAATGCCATCTGGATACTGTCTGTGAGTTATAAATTATCTACCTTGGAGTTCTACCACTCCAGTAATTATTCAGTGGCTCAAAACCTACAGTTGTGTGGCCCTATATCACTTTGTGGCATTTCAGTGGTTCACATTGAAAGGTTTGAGGGGCGGATTTCAATTTTTCATAAAGAGATTTTTCAAGGGTGAAATGTAGCCCAGGCAAGAAGACATATATAATTTGGGTGGTAATGTGCTATGTGCATCTTTGGGGACACCAGAATTCATGCTCAATTAGATGAGGTCATTCTCTCGAAATAGGGGCTTTTCGCTTGGGACGTTGGAATGAGGCGAGGCCTCTTTGGGCCTCTCCATAGGATATATATCCACGCAGAACACATTAAAATGTGTTTAAGAAATATTCACATGCCATTAAACACTATTTGGAAAGATGTACATGCATATTCCACCACATTTAAGAGGCATATACTGTGTGAAAAAGCCATCAAAAATTGATAGCGCAGTAGTACGGTTACTTGGCCACACTTGGACCCAGACCCTCATGACAGGGTTCCCAAATTGGGATGTCATGTGGGTATGGAGTTAGCCGAGACTATATGTATGGGCGATATACTGTCAAATAATTAGGTACTGATTCCATGGTTTTTGAAATCATCTGCCAGGAAATTGGGTGACATCTTTTCTGACCTTCGCTGCATCTTTCTGACCTTGGTTGCATCTTTAATTATGGTCCCACCTTGACATTGGGTTACACACCGGGGCCAAAACCTGAGGCATATGGAATCCATATGCCTTACAGGCATGTCCTTTGCATGTGGTTGATCTGTAGGACAAAGGTGATTGTATGGCACATATACTGTCCAAAAATTAATCAAGGGTTACATCACCGTGGTTGCAGGGTTTTTGGTTGCATCTGGGAAGAAAGGTGCAAAAGTGATCGCATCTTGGAAAGTGGATGCATGTTTCCATCTAGGATGCGGTCCGCTGCTCACATGGACTACATTTTGAACAGTTCACATGTGAAGGACTTTGTCTGGAGGAAATTTTCAATGTATGATGGCATTGATTGAAACAATGATGCCATATTGTTCTGAAAGTTGAAATGGATGAATTCTCGCCATGAGAGCATCACATTGAATTCCTGGTGCTTAGAGCACATTCTGAACAGTATCTTAAACTATGTGTTCCACAAAGGCAAGCTCAACATCCTTCATAGCACTCATAGCAATTAATTCATCAAAACATGGGAAGTTCATGGATTTCAGAAGGGATTCCATCTGCATGCCACAGATATTTCTCCAACGGCTTTTCTGAACACAGAGAATCTTGACACAATATAAGTGTGGTTTGGAGCAAGCTTTGAACAAACATAAAATCTTTCCGTCTTGCATGAAAGATATTTTGGTTGAACATGTTGTGAAGAAAAAAATTGATGGAGGCGTCAAGTTTGTTCAAGGGTTCAGAAAGTTTTTCTGGAGAAAATGAAAAGTTAGAAACTTTAGTCAGTGAGTTGTAAAACTTTTATTGGTGAATACTTTGGTACAAAACTTCTGTTAACCAAAGAAAGAAGAGAAACCCGGTTAGCGCAACCACCTGTCAGTGATTGACAGCCAGCGTGATTGGCAAGCTTTGGCAGGTTGTTGTTATTCTCACCACACACACCCTCGTTATGACCCTACTATAATCTGGAGACTGATACTGTACAATTTCATTCAATTTGGCACAGGTTGTGACCCGTGACTGAAAACACCGATTCGGCACTTTGGCACCCAACAAAATTTGGCGTGACACTTACAAAATTCCGGCATTCAAGACGGAAATTTTCGAAAATTCTGCCTTTTTTGCAGCTCCAAGAGAGATTTGGCCCGGGTGTCATCTTCCTCTTTATAAAATCGCGTGTGTCGGAAGCCTTTAAAGTCCGCTCTGGGATAATTTGTTCTCACACTGTGCAAAAGTCATTCAAACTTAGTTTATCAATTTCACAGCTAGGCAACAGTATGCCATCAGCATCAAGCTCCAATGGTGCAGAAACAAGGGACCTTTGCATGTCAGACCGAGTTTTAAATGACTGATTCGTGGTTCGGCTCGAATCGCGGCGATCATTCGGCACTACCTGCAGGCCCGCCAAATCCCCCAATCATTTCTCATACGAGTCATGGGTCCAACCCAGACACCTTCTTTCGTTTGCCGCGGCCAAGACCTCTTCCTCGTGGCCCCATGATCAACTTTAAGCGCGCGCGCCTATAAAAGTGTACACATTGCCAAACTCCGCTTTGCACTCACCGTTGAAACCTAATTTAAGCCTCTTGCAACTTGCCCTTGCTTTGAAGGATGGTTTTCGCGTAATCTTTTTAACTGATTTCTGAATGAAGGGGGAGGGGGACCGCGAAGCGGTCCCCCGAGCGCTTGTAAATTTTACATTTGGCACTGGGCACCGTGACCTGTGACTGAGATGAAAATTTGTTGTGGCACAGGGGGTGCGTGAGGCGTGACTGCCAAATTGAATGAAATTGTACAGTATTCAAATCATCTAAGAGGTGAGTGGAGGGAGAGGGTAAAAGCATTTGGAACAGTGAACTTGGCATAGTGAGGAGCGGCAGATCCTGCCGATCATGCTGGCTGTCAATCACTGACAGGTGGCTGTGCTCAGCCTAGTGTCCAAGATTTTCCCCTCTTTCTTCATTCAACAGAAGTGTTGTACCAAGTTTTTCACCAACAAAAGTTTTACAACTAAAGTTTCATATTTTTTCGTTTTCTCCAGAAAAACTTTGAACAAACTTTATGCCTCCAACACTCTCTTTCTTCACAGCATGTTCAACCAAAATGTCTTTCATGCAAGACAAAAAGATTTTATGTTTGTTCACAACTTCTAAAGTACTTGCTCCAAAGCACATTTATATTGTGAAAACACTGATTTTTTCCCCTGTTAATAAAAGTGCAGATTGACTGCCATAAATCTCGGACATGGTACGGGAATTAATCATGGTACAATGTCTGACTAACAAATTGCTACATGGTTTAATCCTGTACGGATTAAATCGGTAATGTCGAGTAAGATTTAAATATTCCAACGGATTTTTTGAGGGTGCCAATGATGTGATTAAATGAGAAAGATATTCAGGCCCTCCATGTTTCCGCAAGAAAGATAATAGATTTATACAATGATGCAGGATGGAATCCAAGTACATGCAACCAACTAAGACCCGAATGCCTGCAGCAAATTATACAGCATCTCTGGCTAGGATAGATGGCAGTGATTCTGTGGGGTATGCCTGTTTAATTAAGTATTGAATGGATGTCTCGAGACTGGAAATTTGATGGGAAAGGTCTTCAAAATTGGGGGGGGACTGGTCTGGTAGCCGTGGAAAGGCTGTAGCCTCAAAATATCAGAGGAACACCCAGTGGTTAGACTGCAAAAGAGGGTGGAAGGGTCATGCAAATCATGATGAAGGCAGATATCAATGATTTGTGTCCCAAAGGGATATTCACAGATATCAAAGTATGAAAGTCTAGAAGAGGGGGTCCTACCCCTCGTCTAGATTTGCATTATTTCAAGTGATGGAAGAATAAACGTCCATCGTTTCGAGGTGATGTGGTTGATGGGGTCCCAGTGATTGACAACGGCTTCGGCTCGAAAAAAATCCAGGCGAATTTTTTAATCTTACGGGAAGTCACCCAATCTCAGACAGATTAAATTGTGCACCTGTAGATTTAATTGGGGACTTGCCTGGAAAATGGACAGTGGAATAGATTAGATTAATCTTAGCTACTAGTTTCTCTATTGCACTAAATGTAAGAATAGTGAATTGGATAATCCAATTCAAGATAATTGAGTTCTGTTGGATAGTCCTAGTCAAGATTAAATAGAGGGCTGATATCACTGAGGACAAACAATCTCGCTCTGGAACGCCCCACTGTCGATCTACTTCACGCGGCCTGAGGCATCTGCATGTACGGGGTCCCTGGTCTGCATCCTGGATGACGAACATTTCAGCATCGAAGTATCTTAAAAAAAGGAAGCCAAGAAGGACAAGAAATGACTCAGAGGAGAAAGCAAATTGGTTGTTCTGGATACCACGGAAGACATCCGCAGGAAGAGAAATGGAAGTGAAGTGATGGATAGAAGGGATGCATCGCAGTGCGGTGGAAGATGCCGAAGCTGGCTGAGGCAAAAAATCAGCGATGTTTCCGGGGAGGTTGGAACAGAAAAGAAAAAAGAGAGTGAGTATGAAGAAGTCTTCCAACGAGGTTAGCGCGTAGAACCAATCATAGAGCCACTCGACGCAAGAATAAATATGGGAACGGGA
This sequence comes from Mycena galopus ATCC 62051, assembly GCA_014925785.1. Classification (NCBI taxonomy): domain Eukaryota; kingdom Fungi; phylum Basidiomycota; class Agaricomycetes; order Agaricales; family Mycenaceae; genus Mycena; species Mycena galopus. The sequence goes on from WIQG01000234.1 coordinate 208,408, forward strand.
AGCAAAGAACTCCAAACGACGAGCACCTGGGAGCACAAACAACCGGGGGAGAATACGTCAGAAGCTGGTATGCCTAAGCATGCGCAGGTCGATAGAAGACAAGAAGCCCAGCTGCGAGAAACGAGGGCGGATGTAGGAACAACAGCAAGACCCGGTCAGTATTATCAGCAGAAGGGACGACGACAAAAAGGAAGGAAGGCGGAAGATTGTGGGGAACACGGAAGATATGCCCGATGTCAGTGAAGTAATACCACGAAAAATGCCTAAAGGGCCGCTTCATCGCGCCTATTCGAAATCTTCTACGAGATATGCCCGACCCCGGCGAAATTCGTCTTCGCGCCAAGCTCGTCTTGAGGCGAGGCCCGCAAACGCTGGTACCGCGAAGGGTAACGAAGACCCCATGCGCCGGGGACGTAGGTTTGGTTGCGTAGGTGGCTTGACATGTGCCGCGCGAGTGAGCGCACGACGGGTGGAGTGATGCGCGAGCCTGGAAGAGTTGGCAGCATATGGAGAATCAGAGAAAGGCGGAGGGCGAGCAAGGAACGAGGGCGAAGGGGATGGGCCATGGCCGCGCGCAAAGATCAGTAGCGGAGTCGGGAGGACGACGCGGGGTAGTAGCTCGGCGCAGATGTGCTCGTCGTGCCCGTATCCCGACGCAGCGCCTCCATCATCGGGGCGAGCACGTACTTCCATTCGGGACCCGATATTCCGCAATTTGCGAAAACACAGCACAGGGTGGGCATCCACGCTGAATCGGCCCGATCCTCGCTTCCTCCGTTGTTCCCTTCCTCCGTTGTTCCCTCCTTCCTAAAACAGCGAAACAGGGACATGTCGCACGACCACCGTCCCATGTCCGCTGCTGCTGTCGGGACCGTTATGTTTCTAGCGTTGATGGTCAGTTTCGGGGGAGAAAAGTGTAATGGTCAAGGGGGGAGGAAGGGAAGGAAAAAAACGAGGCGGCGGCAGGAGGATGCAATAGATAGAATAAAGTGGGGGGCGGCATGGAGATGTGGGAGATGGATGCACAAGGAAACAAGCCAGAACGGAAAATGAAGGGGTTTGGGTAGTGAGGAACATAATGTGACGAGCACAGGGATTGAGAAACAACAGTACTATAGTAGCAGAGTATGAGAAATCACTAGAGGAGTTCGTGCAGTCGTGTTAGGTTGCCCGCCTGTTGTCACCAATTTTCTTGCTCAGTACCCGTTTGGACTCACTGAAAGGAGGGGTAGACCGAAGATCACACAGAAAGATAATCACATAAGTATCCACATTGAATAGAACGAAATCCGTCGAGGGGATGGGAAAAGGGGAGACGGCGTAGGTAGGAATGTTTCGAGCACAATCAAAACGTGTCGTCGTCCGCGCTCGCGGTGTCCCAGAAGCGGCGGGTTGGTTGTGTACCGGAGCTGCGCGCGCGGACAGCAGCAGGGGCCAACAGCGCAGGGAGGAGTACATTCTGGCGCCCCGGCGTCACGCTGATTGAGGTGGCGATGGGCGACGGCGTGGGTAAGCGGCGCGAGGAACGGCGGACGAATGGAACAAGTGGAGCGCAGTCGGGATGAGGCTGGGCGGAGGCACGGGCGTCGAGGGATGGGCGCACGCGGTGGCTTGAACGGAGCAGGTACGCAGATAACTTGAGACCCACGACGGGCGCACAGGGAGTGGTGGGCGTATGCGCGTCGTCGTACAGCGTAGGTGACGCAGCCTGCGAACGCGGCCGTCTCCGCACAGGAGTCGGCGACCAGGACCACGGGCGGTCGCGAGGATGCAGTGGCGACGAATCGAGCTGAGGATGACATGGGCGCGAAGGGGAGGCGGCGGCGCGTGCCATGGGGGCGACGAACGCTGCGGTAGCGATCACGAACGGCGGCGGCGTGCGCTGGCCTTGCAGGTGGTGCTGCCAGTCGCGTTGAAGGCAGCAGCGTGGTGTGGAGGGTGGGGCGCTAGTACTGCGGCAAGGTGACACGAGGAGACGAAGGGGTGGCGCCGGCATTGAGCAACTGCCACTGGTCGCCGTCGCCGTCGTGAGCTACGAGCGTTGAAGCGAGGAAGATGAGTCCTGTCGTCGTGGTCGCCTGTTTGGGCTTGGCGGATCCGGCTCGATGAAGTGGGGACAGGCCGAGGGAAGAGGAAGGACGTTACTCACCGGTGTTGTCGCTTCAGAGCTTCAGGACGGCAGCGTAGGCAGAGTGAGCGGAAGAGAGGGAGGAAGACGATCAGCGCGAGCGACGGGCACAAGGAAGGTGAGGGCGAAGGCGAGCGAGCGGAAACAAAAGAGGCGCAGAAGGCGGTGGTCCGCATAAATCGGTGATAAGGGTGGGCGTGCATCGGAAGTGAAATGTGATGGAAGGATGACGAACCGGAAGCCGCCAGTCTGCCAGAGGAGCGTCGGGAGCTTGGCGGTCGATAGCACTAGATCATTGTCGAAACCGGAAACGAATGGCCAATACACATCGTCGGCGCCGTCCTCGTAGGCGAGCACGGAGCGCAGTTTAGGGTACACGTGGACCTAGATTTGATCAGAGTCCGATCAATATCGGAGATTACGCCGGCGTTATTAGCAGTACGGCCGCCGCTACGGTTGAAAAGAGAGCTGTTGCCACCCTCGCGTCTGAGCATGTTTCCTACATGACATGGAAATGGCCTCTATGAGGCGGGAGCTTAACCTTTGGGAACATTTCCACGGCAGAACTGGCTCGAATAATATGCACCGGAATCATGCAAAATAAATACCATTGAAGAAAAGCTTTATATTTGAAAATACTAACAGGAACCAGACTGGCGCATTTCGACGCTGCTCGGGACCGGCTCTTCGCGGTGGCAATGGCCTCCATGGCCGTTGCTCGTTGCTCGAGGCGTGTGGTTGACGGCTGTCGTGGTGGTTGTGGAAGAAAGACTCTAGAGCTTGAAAAAAGTACACAAAGACGCGTTGATGCACGTGCTAGAGTGGTGGACAAAGCAGGAAAGCTGTTTTGATGGTATCTTGGCAAGGTGTCATCCGGTACAGCGGTCCGACATCTTAGTTACTCAAATGCATGACCACCTCTACCCCTTGCACTGGGATGTCTCCGTGAACCAACATCTTTACACTCCCTTCTGGTATCAAGTCATAGAACCAAGATAACCGCTCGCGAGAATAGGCTTTTGTTCTCTCCGCCTTGAGCTCGGTACGCCGCAATTCTGCTCTGAGCTCCTCCGATACATGGTTTTTTATGCGATCCAGTGGGAACGGACGAAGAATACACAGACCTTTAAGCGTGCGCACTCTGGAAAGCATGACATATGCGCTCTGTATTGATGGGCAAGCAGCAAAGTCTACACAGCAGACGTCCATCGAGCGTCCTTGCGCATTATGTGATGTGAAAGCAAAGGCTGGGATGAGCGGAAGCTGCGACCGCGTTGCTGTGTATATTTTCTCCGAAGTGGGGAGGCGGAAGGAAATCTGGTCGGCAATGGGCTTGAGAGTTACTCTGTGCGGATTAGGTGAATTGCGGTCAGTTTTGTGATATGCTTTGAAGTCTACTTCAGCTGAAACGGCGTATCGACGACCATTGATCTCCTCATAGATTAAGGACACAAGTATTCCAGGACCTCCATTTGATATTCCCAGTTTGGTCGCAATATTTTCTGCGCAAAAGACTGGCATCCCAGGCACGTAAGGAACTTTTCCCCCCAAGTCGTTGGCGTCTTTAGCTGGTATTGACCAGGCCACCTCTGCCACCAAGCCCGACAGTTGGTGTTTCTTGGCTCCTCGCCCTCGAGTGTCCATTGCATGGTACATGTGGCATATTTGGCCCGTCGCCTTTGCAAATGTCTCTGCCATTTTCAGAGGGGACAGGCTTTATCAGGATCCTCGATCCATCTCTTAATGTCTGTAAGTTGTTTCGTCTCTTCACTACATTCTGGGCTCGACAACACATATTTATCGAGAATTTCCTTATCCTCCTGCGTGCAGAGACCTTTCCGCAAGCGCTTCAGGATATTCATTAATACTGGATCATTCTTTTGTCTCATTATTTCGTCCAACATGACAACATGCTCAACTTGATGCCAGACTTGTATTCCTTTAACCTCCTGGCGCATGCACTCGTGTAAGTCGTTCAGATTATCGTTCAGATGGCATTGAACAAGTCCGCGAGCAAAGACAGAGCTTCCTCGAGGTGGAGGCAGTTGGCATGGGTCTCCACAGGTCGCCCAATTCAGCCCGCCGAAAATGTGATCCGTATTTCCCTTTCCCATGCTCATGTATTCCGAAATTCTTGCTAGATCAGGTGCGTTCAAGAAGTAAATTTCGTCCTGGATTAATGTTTGAAGAGGTGTAACTCGTTCTTCCAGATTTTTGCGCAAAATTGGACTGGCCTTCATCTTTGCTGGTGAGATTCGTACACTCGCTTCGGCATGGATAGTACATCCTCCGATATCACTAGCAACAACCCCGGTGGGCGCAGTGAGCCGTAATTGCTCTGGAAAACCAATGACGTCGTAAAATTCTTTCCACACTTTGAATATCACTGATTAGAGAGCTTGCGCAAAAGCCGCATGAGCCTCATGCGGCTTTTTGGCGTTGCGCAAAGCCGCGTGCGGAAACCAAAGTTGAGGTTTGACAAAAACTGAGTTGGTGGAAGGGTTCGTGGGCTAAATTACATGCACTGGGGATGCAGAAAAACTTGTCTGCACCTTAATTTCTGTGTGCAGGACAAGAAAAGTGTGGGAAGTTTGTGTAGAGCTTCCGTGAACACCGGGAAAACTGCATTCCTCAGCCACGCACTCCACTGATAATCACTTTTGTGCATACAATATACTTTTTCAGGGACAGAGGAGACAATGTAACTCACCAGGACCCAAGGAAAACACTTCCAAATCCAGGGAATTTTGCGCAATGCCCAAAAGCCGTGTGCGGCTTGGGCGGCTTTTGCGCAAGCTCTCTATTTCCCAGTACCGCCAGGCCCTGTGCAAAGCAAAGTTAATGGTGGATCGGTTCGTTGGTTTTGCAGTTCTCTCCCTATCTTGTCCGCCAGTAATAGGAAGGCTCTTGTTTGCTCATCATTCAAGTTATGCTTGATGATCAATGCTAAAGACAATTTCTGGTATTGGAGCAAAGAGTCCCAAGGTGAGTTTGAGTCTGTGTCTCGCTGCCTTTGAAATCGTTCCGGTAGATTCTTCGCGCGCTTTCCCTCTTCCGCCAGTGTGGTACAGAGCGCTTGATGTATACGATGAGACTGTAGACGAACGTGGGTGTTGGCCTCGGTTCTCCTCTGTGCTGCTTCCAAACGCTGTTTGATCAGCCTATCCTTTTCTTTGAGCAGGGCTTTGCTCGCAATATCAGCAACAAATTTGTCATCTTCATTTCCACTTCTTGACAAATGCTTAAATCTTCCGGGCGAAACCACTGCGAAACTGGTTGCTATAGAATAGAAGCCACCATTGCTTGCTTGTGTTACAATCTCGTTTGCATCCCGTGTTGCGCGTGTATTCTTGGCAAACTGTACATCTCCGTTATTCAATTCATCTGGATCAACCGCCGCCTGCATTGCATTTTCCCAAATCGGATCGAATTCTTCTTCACCATCTTGGGCCAACTGAATCCCCGAATCCTTTGCAACTGCCATAAAGTTTGCTAATCGTTTTCCGCGCTTTGCTGCAAAATCAAACTTAGCATCCCGTGTCTGGTACAAGAGCTGCATGTTCAGGGCTATCCGAACATGTGCTAGAGACATAGTTCATTGAAGGCTGCTCAACACATCTTCCCAACTGACCGCGGGTGATTTCGTAGGGGACAGCTTGACATTAGACCAAGGTTGGAATAAAACAAGCATGACAGCCGCGTACTTCAGTCTGTCATCTTCTTGATCATTTCGCGGAACACGATGGCCCATCAGAACCGGAACTACAGGATGGTCCAATCTCTTGAGGCAGTGAGTTGTGTATTAAGGGTGCCCCACCTTGAACTTGAGGTATTCTTTCCGTTGCGTCTTTGAATTTGGTCTTTTCTCTTTGTCATAATTTCTCATGATGTCCCAGGCACACATTGATTCCAGTTCTGGTGGTCGATAAAAGATGTCATTGAACAGTTTTGAAAATTTCTTCTCCTCACTGTTACCTTCCGTATCGCAAGTGGGAGTCTGCTCAAGTACATGCTGTGAGAGCATTACCATTGTGTCGTCTTCATCTTCCGGAATGATCAACTGTTGAGGAAGTTCCGTGTCAACTTCGTCTCCATTTTCCTCGGTAATGCTCTCGGGAGTCAAATTTTGCGGTATGAAAATATTGCGTGCAATATCTCGGAGAAATGTCAGGGGAACCCCCCGTCCGTCCGTCCGTCCGTCTGTCCGGCTCCGGCCCATCGCACTGCTCCACTGCCTCGTCCGATCCTTCGTCCAGAGCCCCTTCCCCGTCCAGCCTCGCCCGTCCGTCTGGCCTTCCGTCCGGAACCCTCGCCGGAGCCCCAGGCTACACCTCCGCCCGGAACGTCGCCCCCCATCCCTCCGGACTCCGCTCCCCCTCGTTCCCCTTCGTCCGGCTGCTCACACTGGAATGTGCTATGTGATCAAGCTCGAGACCATTGCCAATCACTTCGGACACGTGCTACTGGCTAGTACCTATTTGCTATAAAAACCTCGCCTAGCATGGGAATCCTCATCCTCTCTTTTCGGATTCTCCCGCTAGGTGCGTATTCTAGAACTCTGTATTTAGTACTGTGAATTGAGTTTACTTCGGATTCTTCTGCTAGTTCCTGCACTCCCACGCCAAGCTGAGGTTGCCCTTACAGCAGAAGAAAGGATCTAAGGGATCAACTGGTCAAGATTGCGAAGTTTGATGTAGACTCGGACTCGGATCGCTACGCTAGCGCTCCGGCCTCCCCCACTTCTAATCTCGACCCCTCCTCCTTGATGGATGCCCCGACGCCCGGAAACAGGGCCATGCAAACCCAAGCTCCCGGATGTTCACATCCCGGACTCAGCTTCCGACCTCAAAACCCGGGTGACAGCAGTCGAAGACTCTCTTGCGAACATCAAAGTCTTACTCCTCCGCGTTTTACACAAGAGCCAAAATCCACCCGCAGCTGCTCCTGTCCCTGGGAATTTGAGTCTGAGTTCCGGCTTCGGTTTGTCGAGGAGAATGAGCAAGACCAAGCTCTCCTCCGGCTAGAGACCCACGGCTACTACCAGGGCTCCCGCGACATCTACCGGTACACAGACGATTTTGAGGAACTCGCCGCCACAGCCGGATACATGGACCCGCTCGTCCGCATCACCAAGTACTGTGCGGGACTCGATCCATGGATCAACATGGCGATCACAACGTCCGGGACCGCCCCGGCGCTGTTGGACTATGCCGGATGGCATCTCTGCACCTTCCGCCAGTACGACACCCTCGCCCATGTCCGAGCGGGGGCACCCCCAACTCGTGCCCCTGCTCTGGCCGCATGCCCTCGCACTGGGACATTCCTCCCAGTCCCCTCCTTCACGCCCACTCCTAAAGCCGCGCCAGTGCCCACCCTTCCACCCAGCATCCCGATGGATGTCGACCGGACTCGCGCGTGCTTCACGCCCTGCGCTTGCTTCCGTAGCGGCGCAGCCGGACACCTCGCTCGAGACTGCCCAACTCCCTCGGATGTCCAGCACGCGGACATCCTGGATGAGGTCGTCCGTCAACTTGGTGATGACCTCCTCGGGGAGCTCTTCGCCCGCCTCTCCACCACTGCTGGGCTCCCGGCCGAGCCGGAAGCCAGAGACGCGGAGCCGGAGGGTTTTCCAGACACGTTGAGTAAGCGGTGTGCCCTCGGTTGTGTCTCCCAATCATTACTCCTGCTTGTACAGGAATGTGCCCAATAAACCTGCAGTTGAAACGAAAGACGCACCCCCCCGCTCCGGCTTCCATCCCCAAGCCGGAGACCCCTATTCCCGCCCCGGAGGTGGAGACAGAACCCATTCCTTCCATTCCCCACATCTGCCGCCCGAGGTGGGAGTGCAAACTACCCCGGCGGTATGTTATTGATTCCGTCGAGGGCCAGAACTCCCTGCACATTCCCTTGGAGATGCAATCAGTAGAGACCGTGGCTACGATGTCCATGAAGGGTCTGGTTGACTGCGGAGCGACTGGAGACTTCATCGACTCGAAGTACATGATCTCCCGTAACCTTCCCATCCGAAAGCTCTCTCAGCCCATCCCGGTCCTTAAGGTCGATGGCACGCCCAATGCGTCCGGAGGCATTTCCGGTGTAGTTGATATGGTCGTCAACTACAAAGGGCACTCCGAACACATCCAACTCGCAGTAACGCGACTCAGGAAGCAGCACATCATCCTCGGTTACTCCTGGCTCCAGAAGCACAACCCAGAGATCAACTGGGAGACCAAAGAAGTCCGGATGACGCGCTGCCCAACCAGTTGCAGCACTTGCCAGAATGAGCTCCACACTGTCCGTCGCAGCGCGAAGATCTCCGCCGCGATCCTCCGGCAGCTCCACAAGGTCCCGTTCCGTCTATCTGTGCCATTGACTCGGAGGAGTGGCTCGGAGAGGACGGGTACGACCCGGACAATGACAACGACAACGATGATGAGCTCGAGGATGGCGACCGGATCCTCTACACCGTGTTCTCGGCCCCGCCTGGGACTTCGGTTCCGGCCTGGATCGAGGATTTCTCCGATGTTTTCGACAAGGAGTCGTTCGATGTGCTGCCGGAACGCCAGACGTGGGACCACACCATCAAACTCATCCCGGACGCGAAACCGGCCAACTGCAAGGTCTACCCAATCTCTCCCCTCGAACAAAGGGAGCTCAACACGTTCATCGAAGACGGGCTGAGCACTGGACGGATCCGCCCATCCAAGTCCCGATGGCGTCTCCGGTCTTCTTCATGAAAAAGAAGGATGGAAGCCTCTGGTTCGTCCAGGACTATTGGGCGCTCAACACGATGACTGTAAAGAACCAATACCCGCTCCCGCTGATTAACGACCTCATTAACCGCCTGAAGGGAGCTCGGTTCTTCACAAAACTCGATGTCCGGTGGGGCTTCAACAATGTCTGTATCCGGGGAGGCGACGAGTGGAAGGCCGCGTTCCGTACTAACCGAGGGCTCTTTGATCCGCTGGTGATGTACTTCGGCCTCACCAACTCTCTGGCCACATTCCAGACGATGATGAACCACATCTTCCAAGACCTCATCCTGTCCGGAGACGTCATGGTGTATCTCGACGACATCCTCATCACTCACTCCGACCTCGCGCACCACTGGGAGATTGTCCGAGAGGTTCTCTGACAGCTCCAGGCGCACAGGCTTTACCTCCGGCCGGAGAAGTGCGAGTTCGAGAAGTCGTTGATCGAGTACCTTGGCGTCATCATCTCGCACAACCACATCGAGATGGACCCGGTCAAGGTCGCCGGAGTTGCTGCCTGGCCTGCCCCAGAGAACAAGAAGGATGTGTAGCAGTTCCTTGACTTCACAAACTTCTACCGGAGGTTCATCCGAGCGTTCTCGGACATCGCACGGCCCCTCTTCGACCTCACGAAGAAGAGTATAGCATGGACCTGGACCGCTGCCACTTTCCAAGCCCTCAAGGATGTGGTGACCACGGAGCCCGTCCTGGTCCTGCTGGACGAGTCGCGTCTGTACCGAGTCGAGGCGGACAGCTCCGACTACGCCACCAGGCCGTCCTGTCCCAGCCGGATGCGGACGGAAAGTGGCATCCAGTCGCGTTCTACTCCAAGAGTCTGAGTGACGTCCAGCACAACTACAAGATCCATGACAAGGAGATGCTCGCGATCATTCGAGCCCTAGAGGAGTGGTGACACTTCCTTGAAGGTACGCAGCATCCGGTTGAGATCTGGACAGATCACATAAACTTCAGAACTTGAACCAGAGACAAGCGTGGTGGTCCCTGTACCTGTCCCGGTTCGACTTCGTGCTCCACAAGAGTTGGGAATCAGCAGTTACCCTGAAGAAACTCACATCTTCAATGATTGCTTGAGTCTTGGGAGCCGCCTGGCAGCTCTATGTGGCAGCTTTCGCTGGCGCATTGTCGTCGGCGGGACACTTGCGGGACTAGCCGCCAGTGTTCAACTACAGGGGAGGTGTTGAATTGAGAAAGACCGCAGTGGCGGGCCAACATACCTTGGTTGTCATCATCATTTTGGGTGTAGGCAGCGACTGAGGTCTCGCACCGGTAGCTTTCTGGTGGCGGACAGTAGAATCCACCAGGAAGTCGGAAAGCGGCATCTGTGGAACGAGAATGAAGTCAGATAAGAACAGACAAGGGTATCGGGACCATACCGTCTGTACCTGCACGGTCTTGGCCTTGGCCGCTTCGCGGGCCACGTCGGCTGCTGGGGTCACGAAATCCACCCCGTTGTTGTTGTTGTCGCTGCGTGGCTTGCGCTCCGAGTCGCGGTGCTTGTCCTGCTTGGCTTTCTTCTTGTCCCTCTTGACGGGAGGACGTGAGGCGGACGAAGATGGGGCAAGCTAAGTGACAGCTGGGGTTAGCGACCAAAAAGATACTTGAGCTAGAAATGTTGAAGCCGCTGGCTACACACCGTGGCTGAGGGAGCGCGTGGCAGGACAACGCTAGTGCGGGGTTTGGAGAGCTGCCAACACGGGCGGTTACTTAAGAAACCCCTATCAATTTATGAAACAGAAATCAAAGACGTACCACATAGCTCAACGGCAGAACCAATGACTGATCAACAGGCGGGATTTGAAAGCTCTCGATCTCGCTGTCGAGGACTCCCGACGGGTACTGAGATGAAAAGTCAACAAACGGTATGGAGGCGACTTGCGGGTGGGGGCGTACCTTGCCCCGCGGAAAAGTATCCTCCAGCCAGTGGACTTGGATCAACTCCGACGAGTCTGCTGCGCAGATCTGGACCGCAACACGGAGGCCCGTGTGAAGGCTTTTGAGGAACGTCAGGTAGTAGCTGCTGTGAACGTGTGGGGGGCCAAGTTTTACACTGCGTGCCTGTACGATGACGGTTAGCTGCTGGCAGTTCAGAAAGTCGACCGCCGGGAGGACACAAAAATAGAAAGACGACCCGATGATCACTTCCGAGGTAGGGAACCATTGACGACAAAGCATGGGAGGTCTGTTTGGGCGCGAGATTGTACCCGGATGCTCGCCAATATGCGGGTGTTCTTGAACTGGGTCTGGGTCAGCTCCCGGATGTGCTTCCAAAAGTCAATATGTTCCTCGTCCTTTGGACGGCGGTTGTGCGAAGGAGCGGACATTAAAAGAACGGTGTTCTAACCACCCTCTCAATTAGTAACGGCTTGTGTGATAAGAAGCCTACAGTTGACTGAGTCGTCTTACGGGGATGGCTCGGGGAAACTTAGGATAAGAAATAACGAAAAGAGATTGAAGCCCTGTAGGCCTACACTACGGTACGGGAAGTGGGGGGAGAAAGGAAGAGATTAGCCGAGCCATGACTCGGGCTGCCCTTCTTATATGTTTTTGAGAAGCGGCCCCAGGCCGCTAATTAAATTGAGATTCTCCCACCGATCGTCCCAAAATAGTGGAACCAATCCGGGAAACATGGATTGGTTGGCGGCGGGATTGGCGCGGTCATATGTTTAGAAAGGAGGGCCATGAATTTTCAACTATGGAAATTTTAGAAGACGCCTGCGGAAGGGACCCCTTGATTGGGTGTTTCACCGAGTTGGATAGGTCAACTAGCGGGAGGACGACTGGCGGCGACTGAGAAATCGGCACAGTGGTCCTTCGCATTGGGGCTGCAATGAAAATTCCAGCTGGATCGTGAGAACTATACGATGCAACCGTGGGAAGGCTGGGCCTCACCGGCCTCTCATGCGTAAATCAAGTGGCGGGCGTTCAACGTTCACCACCCCTGCTCCTCGAGAACAGTTCTGAAATAAGAGACGAACTGCCTCTCAACTTGGGAGAGTTGATATTTCAGAAAGGGGGAGATGATAGGGCGTGTAACGGGATAAGCATGAAAACACCAGTTTTTATTCATTTTCACGTCTATCAGTATGGGAAAGGAGAGGCATTAGATTTGAGAGGATACACCTCTCCCCGGAGGTGGTAGGCTACGGTGTTGATGACCGAAAGCCAGTGGCTAAACAACTACAAGGGTCGACAACTTAATAAAGGCTCTTACAGGTACTGCGTTCTGGCAGGAACTCACTACGCTGGGCTATGGGATGCAGTTCTGCTGTGCCCCTATGGGTCGGAGGTGACCAACAGGGGACTACCAATTATTGATAGTTAACTGCCTTCACCGGCGGGAGAACCAAACAATTGGAAATGATGATGATATCACGATAACAGAAAGATACGGAGTCTGACCGGAGGATCGTACAGTTCTTCCCGCCACTACAACCCACTCCTTAGAAGTCAGCTGAAGGTGTCCCTTCGCTGGCAGCCATACCCTTGCGCACTATGAAACATCAGGATGACCAGCGAGCGCACCAGCCAGCAGCGGCCGAAGTGCAAACTGCATATGATAAACATGAAGCTAGCATCTGAACATCACATTATTTGATGGCGGACTAGCGGCTGCAGCTCAGCAGCTGGAAAGCAACATGAAGAGGTTGGGAATCACTCGTTCGTCTTGGATCACACCTCCCAGAAGATAGAGCCCTACACCAGTAGGTCCCACTGCGACTAGAAGACTGAAAGACGACTGGCAGCAGATCGAGTCGACCTCATGAGTCAGCGGGAGTTCGAAGAAGCGGACTGCATCCGTCACAACCATCAGAAGATGAGCACGCCATAGAGGCTAGGCTCTGGATTCATGTGGAGTAACTCCAGCGGGAGGACAGAATACTCAGGGTTTAGATATCCCTGCGGTACAATTGGCCATCCACCCGTTGGCGGTGTGACACGGTTTGATCCTCTACAGTTCCTTTCATCTCCTTTAGTGACCTCCTGTTTGTATAAAAGACCGCGCTTGAGCATGTATTAGCCAGTATACTATCTGCCCGGAAATCGGGGTGAATATAGTGGACTCTTGAGATAAAAGACATATTTTTGATATTCAGAAGAGGACCGGACGAAGCAAAGTCTTGAACAGTTCTCAGAAGCACAAGACATAAGTGCCCCCGCTCAAACAGGTAGCCGCCATGTAACTGCCCCCATCCTGCGGCTTCCGCCGCCATTGATATAAGTGCCCGCATCATCTCTTGTGGTTCAGGAGTGGTCCCCGCCATTCATAAAAGTGCCCCCATCGCTGTAGTTCCGCTGCCTGTGGTCTGTGTGCTGCCTTCGACAATATAGCCGAGAGTGTTATTGGCCCGTGTAAGAGCCCCCGTTGCTGCTCGCCGCCACCTTCGGTGTAACTGCCCCCATCACTGTACTGCCGCCGCTCTCGATATAAGTGCCCATATTCCCTAACCAGGAGTCCCCGCCATTCGTGTAATTGCCCCCGTAGTCAGAGGCCGCCACCTTCCGTGTAACTGTCCATGCGAGTAGTAGCCGCCGCCATCCGGTCAACACCCACCTTTGGTGTAGTGCTGCCACCTGCAGTAGAAGTGCCCCCGCTCTTAGCCAGAGCCGCCGCCATCTGCGTAACTGTCCCCGCGTTGTTGAGCCGCCGCCAGCCGTGTTCCCGTCGTACCAAGTAAGGCCTGTCTGTTGACAGTCTGCTCTGCAGTCGCTACCCGTTGGTTCGGTGTTAGCCGTTGTTGAATTCTGTTTCCCTCAAGAGTCGTCTGGTGATCATTAGTCTTCCTATTGAACCCCTTGATTCTCTAGTGGCCAGAAGTCCCTGCTCTTGCATAACAAGCGCCCGAACAGCCCATTGTTGTTGTTTTCCTGCTACAAAGACATTACTTTTACTTCCCTTGCACACCCTCTTGAAGGGTGATACGTACCCTACTTCCCCGAACACATTCACGACATTTGGAGTTGGAGTTTGTGATATATTTTGTTGATTTGGATTGTTGGATTGGATTGTGTCTAGTGACTCTGTTCGTTGTGCTCTCTGGTTTGGTAGTTTGAGTTGGCATATCAATTACATGGCTGCACCCAAGTGCACCGTTTCAGCGGTTTTCCCGGAATAGGCCCGTTGAAGCACTAACAAATAGGAAAGTGTAGGTTTTAGCTTAGGCAAGGACAGGGAAAAGGCAGGAGGATGCACCCTAATGAAGCTCGAGCCAGGCACCTTCCTGCTGTCGGCGACTTCAACGGTGAGCTGGTTCTTGCAGTATATGCAGCAGTTGCCGTTGGCGGTCTGTGGGGTGTTCATCGGAGGGTAGAGCTTGGGGGTAACGCAGAGGAGAGATGGTAGAAGCAAAGACAAAGAAGACACAATGTGTGTCCTTGTTTGGCACCGGGATGATGACACGTTGAGCCAGACAGTACTCACACGTTTGGCTCAACACGTCATCGAAGGCGCTGTTCGATTGCTGGTCGGCTTGTTGGGTGCTGATGGCAATATATTTCATAGGATTTCCAACTCCCGAATTTCCTGGTTTCCGTTTGATTTGCTCCGAACTTCAAACGGAGACTAAATGGTTGGAGCCCTAATTGGAGCCATCTGATGGCTTTTTATGTGTGCGCAAATTTGGCAGGGTGCATAGCTCCACAAGCGATTTGCACAGCATTTGTGTCATTTTATGCACTGTAGAGCTATCTGATGCACACGCTAAAAAAGCCATTAGATGGCTTGAATGGCTTTTGCGCAAACTCTCTATTCAGAGCAAACGCGCATTCAGCTTTCGAGCATGCATACCTTGTGCGTTAAGCAGATCCCTCAAGGGGAAGTTGGGATTTGAAAATCGGATATAGGGTTGAAAAGTTTTTTTCAGCTTCAAGCTGACCGCCCCCCCCTCTCCTGCCTTATAGGGAAGGACTTTCCCACCCTTAGGCCGCTTTTGGCGCATCCAACCGCCCCTCTTCAACTCACCTCCAACTATGTCCTTGAAGCAAATTATGCTTTTTTCTACCATCTAATGAGTACCAGTGATAAATGTGAATGCTCTGCACTCCAACAGCTCACACTGGGGGCAAGCTGTGAACTACAGGCCCTGTAAACTCAATGTAAATGTAAGGGAAACTTTAAGTTTTCTCAATAAATACCCATCATTTACAGTGCCTGTAAATTGGGAGTAAATTTAGAATTTTATCTAGAATTAACCCCAATTTACATGCCCTGTAAATGATGGATAATCCTGGGAATTAATCTAAAAATATCCATCATTTACACCACGTGTAAATGTATGATTTACCTGCAGTGTGCACTGTGAGTAAATCTAAATACCAAACAACCTATTCATAGTGACACTTTCTATAATAAGGAATTCAGAGGTGTCAGAAGGGGTCATCATATTGTCATGTGAGTCCAGGCTTCCTAATGATCAGGATTGCTGTCAAGCTTTGAATTGATCAGATCTTGCTGTGTTTTAACTCCTGTTTCAATATAAGATCTAATCATCAGTAGAAATTTTCTGGCTATGGGAAGTTAGCACAGCAAATTCTTCTGACAGAAATTTTATTGGTGATTGTATGAGGCATTAAAACAAGATGCATACTGTGAGGATTGAACCCAGTGCAGCCCAAGATGATTACATACATTGTTGTGATGCGTATGTACAATGGCTGTGAGAGGTGTTCCAGCACGCCTCTCACAGCCACCCATCAATATCAGTCAACTTTGGCCCATCTTTGTCTCATTAGTTATTCCCTCATCTCTTTGAGAGCCTGTGGGTTTGACGCCCATTGGATTGCACAGAAAGATGAGATGAATGGCAGAGCTTCAAGATGCCATCCCACCATTGGATTTCCTACAATCATATTGACTCCCCTAAAGTGGAAAGCCCTGCTCATTCCTCACCTGACAGGCAGCTTTTTCTTTTCTTGTTGGCTACCTTCTCAATCACCCAACCTGGCAGAACACCATAGAGATGCTAGCAAAGTCTATGGTCTTATTGACTGCTTTAATTGTTTAGCAAGATGCAGATGCCCAATAAATTCAAGACAATAAGGTGCATCACCTACTACAAACACTGGGGTAATTTGGTTACATTTCTGTTAAAAAAGATGGGGAGCAATATCTGAATGGCATGCTGCACAAGAAGCTCCAAGGATGCTACAAACATACATACAGAAGAGCAGTGAGTCAAAGAAGTTAACTGACCCAGTGTCTATTATATGTGCTGTTTACTGATCAGACATCAATGTTCCAGCCAGGGATCTGCCAACAAGAAGCTAACAGAGAGCAAAACAGAAATAGAAAGTCTTCATCAAGAGTTCAAGTGAGGTCACAGTTTTTCAACTTTGCAATATTCTGACAAACTCCAGGGGAAAATAGCCACCAAATAAAAATGATCTCATTGTTTTGAGTGGTGGACATGCAATAAGAATATGCAAAGCCAAAATTCAGACACAGAGAAAGAAAGCAGACTGAAACTCAACAAGGAAGTGACTGCCACCTCTTATGAGCTTTAGAAGTGCTCTAGCATAATCATCCCCGTAAAGCCAGCATCATAAGAATCCTGATCAATCCTGGGAATCATAGACCCACATGACAACATAATAACTCCCTCTGGCAAGTCTGAATTTCTTATTATCGAAGGTGTACTTATAAATAGGCTGTTTGGTATCTGGATTTACTCACAGTTTACACTGCCTGTAAATCATGCATTTATACATGGTGTAAATGATGGATTTTTAGATTAATTCCTAGGATTATCCATCATTTACAGGGCATGTAAATTGGGTGTAATTCTAGATAAAATTATAAATTTACTCCCAATTTACAGGCACTGTAAATGATGGGTATTTATTGAGAAAACTTAAAGTCTCCCTTACATTTACATTGGGTTTACAGGGCCTGTAGTTCACAGTTTGCCCCCAGTGTCAATGATTTCCGACCCAAGAACAAACTACACTTGGCTTCGCTTTGATAAGCCGTGAATTCGCCAACACCTGAAAATTAATGTTTTCTGGATTTCCATTGCAGATACATGCGCATCTGGGTCTATGACGAGTCCCAAGTCAGTAGACCTGGAACTATAGGCTAAAAACCAAATCCGGAACCGGTTGTGGATGAGTATCCAGAAAACACACATACTGAGTGCCTCCGACTAATATGCCACTGGTTCTGGATCCTACTGTCGTACTATACGGAGGGGGTTGCGGATAGTCCAAACGAACATCAGGGAGTAAAATATCCATTCTGTGCCTATTGTTGAACTCAAAGCAAGTTATATCTTGAATAAGTTTCAACATGGTTTGTCCATGCTTGTACCAAGAAGGTGACGTGTTCGATCACGTGATGACCCAGAACCGTTCAAACCGAACCGGGCCGGCGGATGTGGTGTCATACATCCATCAAATATCGATCGGCTTAATATGGCAACCGAGTTCGAACCCAATTTAGGAAGTGGTCTCTCACTTGGGCTATGAAGGGGACCAGGATGTCTATTTGGAGGCAAAAGACTCAAGGTTCTGGATTTCCAAGAATCCTTCAAGGGGCACAAGTAGTGCACCCAAGAAATCCAGAATACCAGGACTGCTCAGGTGCTAAGTCAGGCCGATCACGTCAGAAATAAATCAGACAATTAGGGAACCTGCTCAACCAGGTCCCGCCTCAACAGATAAACAGTCTAGGGTAGTTCTTGGGCTATACACAAGTTCAGGGTGTCTATGAAGAGGCATTCTGAAGGGCTATCCGGTCCAACCACAATATCTCGGGGGACTAATCCAGAAATAACATTTTCAGGATCTAGAATAATCAGTCAGCAAGCTTGGCGATTGTTATTTCACATTCTCGAGTCATGGACATGATATATTATGTTTGTAAAGTTATTTATAGTTGTACAGTATATAAGGTGGGCAGCTTGTAGGGAGAAGGCACGGACTCCTACCTGGAAGCGTAAAGCGGAGAGACTAGCAGTCTGCTCCAGCGAGTACAGAAGGGCGGAACTGCTGGCTTGATTCATTGAGGCTGTCCTTAGGGACGTGCTTGTATTTTTGAGTTACTATCAATCTATCAGCTTTATTCGGGATATTCCCTTGCGTGTTCTGCGTGTATGTGTGTGTGTTCTACATGATTCTACGTGTATGTGTGTGTCCTGCGTGTCCTACGTGTGTGTGTACGTGTCCTGTGTGTTCTATGTGTGTTCCGTATTTGTTGTGCGTTGCATGTCAAATTGGTTCACTGCTCCTGTCGTACGAGGTTAGAGTGGGTGACCCAGAGTTGCAAAACTATAATTGAATATTGTCTGCAGATGATCCTTGGATTTGCTTGCTGCGATCCGCAAATATTAAACAACTTGGAAGCTCACCTCTCCGTGAGCAACACTAGACCGAGGTTCAGACCAGATAACAATAAGACCGTTCTATATCGTCCAGAAGAGAAGGTATCGAAGCACAGAAAAGTATTGTAGTGGTGGTAAGAGAGAGAAAGAAGAGAGTGACGTGACGTGTGATGTGAGTATGATCATGTGAGTAAACTCTACCGGGTTTACACCCTCCCCGTCTTTAAAAATTCGCGTACCGCTCCAGTCAACAGAGAGAAAGAGAAAAGTAAGAGTAACGTAGGAAAATGCGTGCCCGGCGATTATGTCGCGATCCGAAGACCGGCCCCCGAAGGAGTGAACCACCGACCGCGGTGAGAATGAAGGGTTAGCCAGCCGGCTCTACTCCGCCGTCGGGTTTGCGGGCAAGCCATCGGTCGAGTGCCTCTAAATGTGCGCATTCCCGGCCGGCCATCCAACGATCGTGGTCTGGACCGTACCCGGAGTAGCGAACGAGATATTGACGACCGCGACCGATCTTTCGTTCGTCGATGATTTCGTCGACGAGCCATTCTTCTTCTCCCTTGTCGGTAAGGATCGCCGCGGGTTCTGCGCGTTTGCGACTCGGGAACAGCTCATCGTCGTTTTCTATGTAAGGCTCGAGTTCAGCGGCGTGGAATACGGGGAACACGTTGGGCTGGTTGGGCATGTTAAGGGTATAGGTTGAGCACTCAGCGTGTTTCGCGATCACTTCATACGGTCCATCGAAACGCGGCATATACATCGCGACTCGGTTTTCGCCCTTCCGCACGTAGGCGTTCCGGCGATGTACTGTTGTTAGCTTCACCCTGTCGCCTACCTTAATGTCGTGGTCGTCCGCGCGGGTTTTGTTCGCCTGTTCCGCTTGGCCGAGTTTCGCGGTGAGCAAGTTCTCTTGGGCTTCAATGACATCGAGGGCAAGACGGGCGATAATTTCCACCGCGAGCTTCTCTTCCGAGGGGGCGTTGGCGGCAGGAGTTTGGACGAGCGGAGGAATAATGCGCGGAGAGCGACCCATGCGCAGTTGGAAGCCAGAAAAACCCGTCGAGGCATTGACGGTGTTCATGATATCAAAGCGTACCCGAGGTACAACGGTCGCAGCAGCTGGGATTAATTTTTCGCACAAAATTGTACATCATCAAAATTAATCTTTTACACGATTTGCTATGCACTTCCCAGCTACCCAAAATGGAATCTCCACTGCCACCAAGATTAATCTTGTAAGTTAATTTTCCCAGCTTTCATATAGCATAAAAAAGTTAATCTTCTCCTACTGACAGCAGCTTGCCTCGTAAGAATATAATCTTGAAATTTAATCGAAACGTGACTCATTGAAGATGAATCTTGCAAGATTAAATCATGAGGAGATTAATTTCAGTAGTAAAAGCAGCAAAAGAAATACCAACGACGGTGTTTTAACCCACAACCGCACGGTAAGAGTACATTGAACTGAGTACGTAGTTTGACCACTACGCCAAACTGCACATGGTAAACCAGTTGTGAATGGCCCCTTATCAACACGCATGCTCTGTATATCAAGCATTCTGGACAGAACAAAGGGAAATTCTGTACAAGTCCACTTCATGTTGTGGAGAGTCTTCGTAATTGCACTACTGCACTATTTTGACCAAGTTTTCAGGCAATGTGTGATGCAACATGCTGAACTGAACACTTCAGCCACTAGTGACAGTGGAATTGACGTTTTGGGGCTGCAATAGACCAAAGAATGCGAAATTCTGACTCTAGAATGAACTCTTGATAAAGATTAAATCTTCAAAGATTAGATTTTTAAACAAGATTAAATCCTCTGAGATTGAACTTCATTGGTTTCCCTGGCCTTAGTTACATTGATATGGTGACTCCATCAGGCATGGGTATGGTCCTGCTGGTCTAGTGGTAATGGGTTGTTCCTTGTCTCTGAGATTAAATCATGGGTATCTTACTGTCACAAGTTCAACTCTGCAAGAGCGCACTTTTTGATTTCCACTTTGAACAGATTTAATCTCCCCGAAAATTAAATTTTCATCCACTACACCCAAATGCGGTACTTTCTTGAGCCATACAAAAATGTGGAGAAAATTAATCTTCATGATGTACAATTTCGTGTAAAAAATTAATCCTATCTACTGATATCACTGCGAGGTAAGGCTCGGACCCAGCCTTTCTGGTTGCGTGCGACGTGGTAGCGGACGGCCTGGTTAACCGTCTTGTTGGTCCGCTCGCTGGCCCCATCTGTTTGTGGGTGGTAGGCCGTCGACATTTTCAATTTGACCCCAGTGAGCTTGTGTAGCGCTTTCCAGAAGTCGGAGATGAATAGCTTGTCGCGGTCGGAGACGATGTCTAGCGGCAGGCCGTTTTCACAGTACCAGTTGTTGAAGAATAGCAGAGCCAGGTCGGGTGCAGTGATATCTGTCCGAGTGGGAACCAGCTGTATGTCGGAACCGAGGCGACAGGTGAAGGTCACTAGGCAGTTGAAGCCTTGGTCCAGCGGTAGTGGGCCGATGAAGTCGATTGCCACCGAATCTCCTCGCTGGTCCGGGATGGGCAGCGGGTGTAGAGGCCCAGCGCGGCGGGTC
This sequence comes from Mycena galopus ATCC 62051, assembly GCA_014925785.1. Lineage (NCBI taxonomy): Eukaryota > Fungi > Basidiomycota > Agaricomycetes > Agaricales > Mycenaceae > Mycena > Mycena galopus. Next base: position 229,217 of record WIQG01000234.1, read on the forward strand.
GTACGAGATTTATTTCGCTGACAATCTGGGCAGGCAGGTATGTATGCCTCCTCGAGGTCGCGCCGCATGTTCGGCCAATAGTATGCGTCTCGCAAGGATTTGTAGGATTTATCGAAGCCGAAATGCCCGAGGGAGTCGTGTGCGAGATGAAACAGTGTCTCGCGTAGGTTCTTGCATCAGGAAAAACCCCATTTGCAAATTGTTCACATTTTGTTGCCATTTGTTGAGAATTTACGAATGCTGGAAAGTGTTGAGAAATGTCGGCATTTGGTGGACATTTCTCAACATTTCCGCGGACAAGTCCATAAATAGGCTGTCACTCCACCCAGGAAGCCTGTCTGCACTGCAAGGATGCTCATCCTCACAATTCCAGTCTGGTTCCGACAGATAGGTAGATCAGTTGTACCAAGTCGTGATTTGCTTCAGTTCCGTGAAGGTCTGCCGAAGCCTGCCCTAATGTCCACGGAGAACGGGAGATCACCCAAGACCGGTAAATTTCGGCCTCCGACTAGCCGAGACAGCTGTCACCGAGACATTAAAACCAACGCTTTTATGCAAGCGGCGCCAACACCTCTCTTCTTTTTCCCCCCATCTCGCCACCCTCTCCCGCCCATCTTCTCTTTTGCCTCCAACTTCGTTCATCAAGCAACTCATACACAAATAGTGTCTGGTGAGCTCCCGTCTTAAATCCCAATAGATGTAGCCGTGACACTTCAAGTTGTTCTTAATCAAGGTGCCTCGGGGGTGCCCTTTCAGTCCTCTCAGTCCATGCTCACTTTATCGCCATTGTTCAGTGTCCAAGTGCTATGTCCTTACTAAATCGATCTACGGACTTCAGTGTTCCAGAGGTATGCTCACATTTTTTGCCTGTGGCGTGTGTCTGAATGATTGTCATGACAGCTCGCTTGCCCGCATCACCGCCCAACGTCGCCCATCTGCTGATCTGGTGTAAATCATGACATTCACGTACGTCTTGGCTATTCCTTTCCCAAAACCTCTCACTGCATTGCTCATTATTTCTCTCTTTCATCATAGTATTATTTGGGCTGTGATTTGTGTACGGTGGTCTTTGTTGTCATCTCCGAGGCTCGCTAAACCGCATCACTGCATCACCGCCCGATGTCGCGCGTGGTTTTCGTTGTCATTGCCTAACACCAGCGCTACCTTCATTTCCTGTGTGTTGGTTCCTTTACCCTGGCCTTGGCAGTACAATTCACTGACACACGGCTTGTAAGGATTATTTGAGAGTTCCTTGTTATGTAAGGTACATTACATTTGCAGTATTACCTGACCACTCGCTAATGATACTGCGAGGGCTTTGAGTGCAATGTTCGGGCGAGTCAGTATACCGTAGATACGGCATTAGTTTACACATACTATGTAAGTATCCTTGATGCGAATAAAATATATTTTGTTCTATTCTCAGTTCAACCCATTGCTAAGAGTAATATATGGCATCCAATTCAGTTGCATTCATTGCCCATTGGTTTCATTTTGCAAGAATTGTTCAAGAAATGTCCAAAAATTGGTAACATTTATCAAGGACCGATCCATTTTAACATTTTCTGGCAATCTCGTAAGTTTCAACATTTTTGAACAAAATGTCAACAAATGTCGGCACATTTGACGACTTATCAACAAATGCGGAAGGGGGTTTTTCCTGATGTGACACGGGGAATGATAAGACGGTCCCCGACATACCACAGCTTCTCGGGTTCGCGAAATTCAAGGCCCGGGATGCCTTTACTCGCGGAGGAGAGCTTGGCGCACCATTTATCAGTTGCGTAGCCAGCGCGAATGGTGTCGAGGATCTTAGCATCTGAGGTAATGGAAACAATAGACGCGACCGTGGGTTTGGCGTCCGAGGACTTGATTCGCGTCCGCGCTAGACATTGCGCGCTCAAGAAGGGTGTTGCTGTGCGAGTTGTCATGATCGCCGCTATGGCCGGTGCACCTGTCCTATCTGTCCCCCAGGGCTCGTTCGCAGCTTCCTCAGCTGAGACGGAGTCGGGGAATTCAGTTCGTGAGAGAGCGTCGGCAACTGTGTTGTCTTCTCCCTTCACGTACACGATTTTGTAGTCGTACTGGGATAGAAATTCCGTCCAACGTGCCTGACGTCGGGAAAGGTCTTTCTGAACGTCGAAACTCTCGAGCGTACGATGGTCTGTGTAGACCATGAACTCGTTGCCCGCAACTCCTTTTCGTGGATGGGATAGTTGAGTTCCGCGCCCTTGAAACTCATGGAGTCAAAGGCTACGGGACGTGCTGTCTCCCAAGTCTCACCGTACGAGAGCACGGCGCCGGAGCGCTTGTCACTCGCGTCGGCCGTGACGTAGATTCGGTTTTTCCCATGGTTCTCGTGGTTAATCGTTGTGAGGCAGTCCCTGCTGACCACGATTTGCTTGATCTTACGGAAAGTTTTTTCGTGTGCCTTGGTCCACTCGGGGAACTCCTTGTCACAAGCCTTCGTGGTGAGCGTCTCCAGCACGGAGGTGTGCTCCGCGAGGTTCGGCAGGAAACGGCCGATGTACCGTACCAATCCCAAATATGCCCGTACGTTCGTGGAAGACTTCGGTTGCGGCCAGTTCAATATGCGTTCAACTTTCTTGGTGTCTGCTTCAATCCCCCGCTTGGAGATGTGGTGACCCAAGAAATCGACCTCGTATTGGAACAGCTTTGTCTTCCGGGGGTTGCAGTACAAGCCGGCCGCCTTCAAGGCATCGAAAACTTGCCGGATGTGTCTGTCGTGTTCTTCAACGTTGTCTGACCAGATGATAATGTCGTCGAGGTAGACATGACATATCTTGCCAATCAGTTCCCGCAGGGCCGCGGTTACGCGTCGTTGCTGTATGGACGGCGCGTTCCTCAGTCCCTGAGGCATTACCAACCATTCGCATAGTCCCAAGGGAGTGTTGACTGCAGTGTATTTTACTGAGTCCGGATGCATCCTGGTTTGAAAGAAACTGTCCGTGAAGTCAATTGTTGACCAGATACTTCCCTTGCCATAGTCCGCCAGGATATCCTCTATACGAGGGAGAGGGAATGCATCGCGCGTCGTTTCCGCGTTTAACGGCCGAAAATCGTTTACCCAACGCGGGAGTACAGCCTTGTCTGACTTGGGAATCAGGAAAGCCGGCGACGCGTGTGGTGAGGTGGATGGGCGTATTCGACCCGCGTCGAGATGATCAGTGTTTGCCACGCGTCTTTATATTTGCGCGGACTGCGATAAGATCTCGTCTCGATGCAATGACTTGCGTCCTTGACCTTGATTTCGCAGAGGACGTCCGTGGGTAGCAGGTCCGCGTGCGGCATGGGCTCAAACAGCATCGGGTAGTCCTCGCGGATCTTGTCACCTCGTTTATTCAATTCGTCCCAGTGCGCCAGCACTTCGACGCGCTCGCGTACAGCGGCTACAACATCTACAGGTTTTACGTTTTCGAAGAGCTGTTTGCTCTCCATGTCCACGCGACGAGCTTCGCAGACTGTCTTCAGCTCGGTAGCGAGGGACAGATGGTCCTGCTTTGTGCGCTTCAGCTTCTCGCGGAGCTTCAGCGGCTTTGGGGCAGGTAGCTTAGGCAGCGGGGGGTTCATTAGGTCGTAGTTCACTCTTTTGTCAACTGCAGTGCGCGCGGCATGGTCAATTACAATTTGATTTTTAGCGAGCCATGGAAGGCCGAGGATAATAGGTGTACAAAGGTTGGGTGCGATGAGAGCGCGTACTGAAGATGATTGCCAGTCTTGGCCACAAGAAAGGAGACGGAGTTTTACATATTCAGTCAATTCTGTAGCGGGGTCGTCTGCAGCAGATAATGCAAGTTCAATGGTTTCGGGAGTACGTAATTTGAATTGGCGGAGACCAAGCTTGTTGACGAGGGCCGCGTCGATCAGGACTAAAAAGGATCCGTTATCAAGAAGTACTCTCATTTTGAGGGGGAGGTCGGTCGAGGGTCCCTCCACCAGGCAGTCCCAGTAGAGGTGCTCCGCACGATGTGACGGGGAACGAGGGACAGAAGAACTCACGGTAGATTCTTCCGACTCGTCGTCACTGTCGTTGTCGTCGTCTACTGCGTGCATCACAACAGCGACCGCCTTTCCCTTCGCCGCCTTGCGCGCGGCGGCGGCAGCGGCGGCGTCGAGAGTCTTGTACGTCGCGGGGTCGGGGAACCCGTTCGTGCACTTCGCGGCTTGGTGTCCGGCGTAGAAACGACGACATTTGTTGCAGCCTTCGTTGGTGTTCAGGAGCTCGCGCTCGTCAGGAGTGAGCGGCGGGCAGAATGCGCTCGCGCCCGACGTCGACGACGCCGCGGAGTTCGGCTTCGAGGAAGGCGGGGGGCCGTTCTTGTTCTTCTTCGTCGTGCGCTCCGGTTCGTCCGTAACTGAGCCGGCTTTACGCTTTGATTGCGTGAGAAGGCGGGAGATACGAGCGTCGTCGTAGATGCGGCGTTTGTCGATGTCGGTCACGGCGCGGAGCCAGTCGTCGAACTTGTCGTCGGCGATGGCAGAGGCGGTGGCGTGATCGGTGTAAAGGTGCGCGAGGTCAGGAAGCATCCCAGCCTCCAACGTGTGGCGGAGTCTCTTCTCATCGAGCGCGATGGCCGAGGCAGCGGGGTCGTCTGCGAGTAGCGCGGCGAGTGACATTACCGCAGTGGACCATTCGTCAAACGATTCGGTGTCCTTCATGCGGCTGGAGAGGATTTCCTTTCGGGTTGTCTCCTTCCAGTCCGTGCGGAGGAACTTCTTCTTGAACTCCGACATGAACACCGAGAAGGTGAGCGCGCGGAGACGGTCGCGAGTAGCGGTGGGACGGGTCCAGTTATTGATCTTCGGGTCCTCGAAACATCCAAGCGCGATGCTAACTTGTCTGTCGGCTGCGGTGTCCTTGTGTGCGAAGTAGTTGGACAAGGCGTCTTGGAAATCACTGCACGCTAGGGCCGTAACCTCGCCCTTGTGGAAAGTGGGGAGGTGCCCGGCCTTGCGGGTTACCGAGGCGTATTTGGACATGGGGGGAGTGACGGAGGGTGCGGTGGAATCTGAGTCGTAGTCGGACGAGTGATGCGCTGTGCGCGTGGAGGGAGGAGGTACGGGAGTGGAACGAGCGGGCGACGACGTGAAGACAGTTTGAAGCTTTATCGATGTGGCTGTGCCTGAAGAAGGACAGACGGTTGGTGAGCTGGAAGGTCTCGCCAAGGAGGGAAAGTCGCTGGGAGGTCGACTGGGGTAGCGGCGCCCGTGTGGGGTAGCTCGCGTAGACGGAAGCAAATCGCAATCAGAGTGGATCTCTGATTGTCGATTTCGGAGGCAAAAGACGGTAGGTATTGTTAAAAAAGTGGAAGCTCACCTCTCCGTGAGCAACACTAGACCGAGGTTCAGACCAGATAACAATAAGACCGTTCTATATCGTCCAGAAGAGAAGGTATCGAAGCACAGAAAAGTATTGTAGTGGTGGTAAGAGAGAGAAAGAAGAGAGTGACGTGACGTGTGATGTGAGTATGATCATGTGAGTAAACTCTACCGGGTTTACACAACTGTTCCCGTGTATCTTCTATTGGTACACAAAGACCCATACTCGGTCATATTCTCTAGGACTGCATCTGGAATTGCTACTGTAGTTTGGTTAGTTGTTGTTTTAGGGATTTGTGTTGGTTTCTGGATTTGTGAATCCTGAACAAGAGCGCCCCTCTTTATTGCATTCAGCCTGTCAGATTTGCATTTTAGTGAATATCACCCATAGACCCCCGGCACACATGTCAGTGTTGGCTTGGATCACAGAAGGTGTGGCTTCAGAGTGATAAATCTTCTCTATACACTCCCTGGACACTTACATGTCTTTATTACAACCAACCAACACCTCTCTCATACTGTATTAGTCATTTTGTGCTTCCAACCCTTATGTACTAAAAAGTGTTTTTCAGCCCAACCTGGACCCCCGCCCTCTCCCTATATCCGATATTTTAATCCCGATCCCCCCTTGAGATCCCTCGTATCAGTATGTGCGTGTTTTGCCATCACCTCAATTCACCATCTCTTTCTCATCCACTCCAGCCTTCGCTCGGAGCCTAACTAACTCGGTCTATTTTTCTCATATGTATCTAATCCCAGAACCTGGGGCCAGGGTCCCCATATATTTGCCCGGCCATTCTGATTCTCGACTTCGATGGTGTGCTTGTGCCATAGCCTCTGTTCTGAGGATCAAACGTGCGAGAAAATAGAACAGGTTAGCGCGCTGCCGTAACTTTGCCGCACCCTCTGATCGACGGAACTCAGAAGATTCAAATGTCTGCCGGTTTGGATCATCATGTGGCATGTTCGGCAATGTCAAATTTTACACGGCTTGCAATCATTTCCTTCATTGAATACTGTTCAACGAGATCTGTTTGGTTAACTGAACAATATTTTTAGTTGTTCAATTGACACTGTTTTAAACCAACTTTGGACGGGTGCTGAGGACTCTAGTTTGGCATAGTAGTAGCACAACAAACGCCCATGGACCTTTGAAAATTGCATGCAGGGAATTCATGCGGACGGTTTTACATCAAGATGGAGAAGATTCCGAGCCGAGTCTGCGAGTATTTAATTTTCAAGATTTATGACTATTCACAAATTATTCGTTCACCCTTCCCAAACTCGACACCAAGACAAATTGGGTTGTTCAAAATTGACCATCCTACGAACTACAAGCCGTAATGGACGAATGGTACCCATCGCAAATGTATTGCATCTTTTCCCTCTTTCAATTCATTCACAGCATGATGGAGTGCTTCCGCACTCTTCGCAAGGTCAGGGAACTTGAGAGGCTGCGACGTAGCATCGATTCTGCTGAACAATCTTTCATAGAAAGTGGCCGCGATTTTTGCTCCGTCGCGGTCATCCATCTGCCTGGATATCAAGTCAATAATGTTGTTTGTGTTCAAACATATCGTGAATGGTTTCTTACCACATAGTTCCTATAACGCTGCGAAACCCGGCAAACAGCATTACTCCAGCAAGATGCATGGCCTCGTCCGGTGTACTGTTATCGCCTTTCGCAGTTTCACATGCGCTGAGGAAGGCCAGCGACAGATTGCTGTCTCCGACGGAAGCTCGTCTCATGAGCTCTGCGATCCCTAGTCGACCGTCGTGTAGAACCAGTCCGCTGTTCAGCGGATTTACAGTATCCTGGACACCATGGCACGCGAAATGTGCAATGGAACAGTTTCCGAGAGCTGTTGTAGTCGCCTCCACTGTGGCCTTACTCGTCTCACCAACAACGGTATGCCATTCTTTGGGGACTCGTCTTTCAATTTCGGCCAATTCTATACGAGCCCCTGCTAAATAGGAATTGCTCGGAGCATCCGGGACTATCACTGTGACCATTTTGAAGGACTCCACTGGTTCTTCCGGAGGATTTAACAGCGTGGTGAGGGTTGGAGTGTAAGAGGAAGTGACGTAATTCGAGACACAATCCTCCAATTGCCCGTTGTTAAAGTTTATTCCTGCTGCATGTATAGGAAGAAAGATTAAGGGCCCAGTGAGGCACCACCACAAACGTCGGGGGTTTGTCGATTTCTGGAAGTTTGAGGTGAGTAATTTGAATATTGAACAAGGAGCTCCCAACCTTCAATTCAAGAGCAGAAATCACTGGACTCGCTATTTCATTCCAAAGGGCGCCGAGAAGATCAGGAAATATATCCTCCGTGGTTCTAGGGTCCAGACCTTCCCTCTTTCCGCACAAACGGTGCACTCCAAGGTCACTGTCTCCACGACTGGTCTTGAATTCTTCGAAATCGAAGTCAGAACCGGAGGTCAACGCGCGGGTGAGGTCCACCAAATACATCATCCTCTTTCGGGTTAATAAAGGCAAGGTTACACTTTGAGTTTCGTTTTCTTTAACGATCAGTGCATGACCCACACATTCGCCGGGACTGATGATAACGATTGGGCCCAGGCGCGCAGCCGTTTGGAGCGCAGCAATTCCTTGAGGCTGCATGAAATCCTTGAATTCGTTAATTGATCGAATGGAGCCCACAATCCTCGCCCATTCTTCATTCAAGAGACGACTTCGCTCTCCCTCCGCCTCCAGTACTGCCGCGTCGCCGGTTTTGCTTAATTTGTTATTTCTAAACGACGCTTGCTCCAGATCGTGGCATAATTTCGAGAATTCCGAGGCAAGTTTCGGATTGTTAGCTCGTAAATCATCCAGCGGAGTGCGCAGCCGAAGTGCCTGGGTCCAAAATACTGACCGGCTGGCTTCAAGAAATTCAACTGCGAGCCCGGGATTCTCAAGGGAAATGGCGCAGTTCGCAGCTGCTGCACCAATGGCCGAGCTTGCAGTGGTAGTAAGAATTTGATGCCGAGACCGAACATCTAGGCTCAGTGCTGCGAGTTGAGGAAGTATATCAATCGCAGTTCGATACGCCTCCAGGGCAGATGTTTGGGTGTGAGGGTGCTTGGTCGCAATATTTGCCCAAGAAGTTGCATAACCGAAACGAGTAATTGGAGGCGTGCATGAGTATGTAGCAGCTTCTTTGAAAGTCGCTATGGATTGCTGCAGGTACCTCTCATCCTTTTGATGGATATAGGCAGACTCGAGACACTGAGCGAGACTGTTGAGCCACCGGGCTCGATCTGCATACGGAGCCGGATGAAGTTCCAGAGCTTCACGGTGCAACGAGATTGCCTCCTCTATGTCTTCCAGCGCACCATGTAGATCAAACAATGCGTTGGCTAGATTGCTAAGAGAACTTGCTCGACCAGGATGGGGTACGGGGCGAAGGGCAAGAGCCGCTCGATGAAGTTCAATAACCTCTTCAATATCATCAAAATTGTGCAATTTTTGAAAGCGTGTCCGAAGGGCTACGGCAAGATCGTTGAGAGCTGAACCGTGATTCGTGTGTGAGGAAGGATAGGTCGTTATGGCCTCCCGATGCAGGTCTATCGCTTCCTCTAAGTGGCGAATATCGTCTCCGTGGTGGAAACTTGTCCAAAGGGCGTTTGCGAGGCGATTGAGGCAGCTGCCACGATCAGGGTTTGGAGCAGGACAACGTGCGAGGCTATCTCGATAAATTTGGATGATTTCGACGATATCCTGTGGATCGCGCCATTGTTCAAACCGGGAGAGAATAGCATTGGCCAGACTGTTAGAAGCAGACGCTTGTACTTTATCGGAAAGCTGAAGCTGTATGGATTCCCGATGAAGACGAATCGATTCATCGATATCCTTTTGATCCCCCGTGTCGTCGAAACGAGTTTTCAACGCATCCGCGAGATGTGTGAGGCTTTTGGGACGATCAGGATGAGGGACAGCGTGAAGAAGCAATGCTTCTCTATGAAGTTCAATTGCATCAGTCATGTCATGTGGGTCTCCTAGATTCTCATATCGGGTTTGCAGAGACACAGCAAGATTATGAAGCCGCCCACCGCGACCGGTATGAGGATCAGAGTAAAAAGCTAGACTTTGACGATGTAAATCCACGGATTCGTTGATATCACAAGGATTATTGCCCTGGAAATATCGCGTCCACAACGCATTGGCCAAGTCATCGAGTACGCTTCCATGTTCAGGATCATCCTGTGAATAAAGGGAAAGTGCTTTTCGATGTAGTTTCACTGACTCATCAATGTCTGCGGAGTCTCCCGAAATCCGGAAATGAGCCAGAATCGAGTTGGCCAGTTGGTTCAGAGCGTGGCCTCGATCAGGATGGCCAACGGAAGTAATAGAAAGAACCTCTCGGTGCAAAGCGACCGCCTCTGCCATGTCCTCAACATCACCACTCTGCTCGAATCGAGCTGTAAGTGCAGTTCCTAAGTTACTAAGACTGTCAGCCCGGTGTGAATCGGTTGGTGAATGTATCGCCAGCGCGTCCCGGAACATTTGAATCGCTTCCATCATGTCCTTCATAACACCGAAATTGTCGAATCTGGTCTGAAGCGCAACAGCGAGACCGTTTAGACATCCGAGACGATTGAGGTGACGTGAAGGCTGCATATCCACCAATTTTCGAAGTAGCTCGATAGCCTCATCGATGTCTTTTCGATTTCCAAGGCGATCAAAACGTGAACGGAGCGCATTGACAAGGTTCAGGAGGGATATGTCGTGCTTGTGGTGTGTACCAACACGAATGGAAAGAGCTTTTCGATGCAGATCAACCGCTTCGTCGATATCGTTCTGATCCCCGACCGCCTCGAAGCGAGTTTGGAGTGTACTGGCGAGACTGTCAAGGTGCAGATCTCGGGCGCGACGCAAAGCGGATTGCAATGCTTTTCGGCGTAGTTTGATGGCCTCATTGAGAAAACGAATCTGACCACGCTCTTCAAACTGATCCTCCAACTCATGCGCCCTATCACCAAGATTTTGATTGCGATCACGGCTTGAGCTGCCTTTCTGGACCATGTTCGACGGCACGATAATCCCGTCGTCAACTTCATCATCCTCCTTGTCCTTAGGAGTGTGACGGCGACGACGCAACGAGTGGCTCCCGGAATGTGACTTGCCAGCAACAGCGCTAAGCCCCTCCCAAGCCAAAGATTGTGCAACAAGATCATCCGGTCCTGCAGCTTCAAGCAGCAGCGCAACCTCTCTAACTGGCCGAGGTCCCGGCTGCATGAGAATAGCAGCACAAACTGTCGCAAGATAGCCAGATTCGAACAAATGCTGTTCACGCAGGAGCATCGTCCCATCGTGCAAGTCTTTCTCTTTCCCAGTCGCTCGATAACGTGTGAGCAGGGCTTCGGCTAGCGCGCGCTGTGTGCTCCAGCGATCCGGGTGTGTTATATCTTGTTTTGCTTTCGCCTTCTGGTAAAGGAAAATTGCCGTTGATATCTTTGGTGCATCGAGGGATCTTCGGAATTGAGAAAGAAGTTGGTAGGCAGATGATAGTAGTTCTTGTGGAGCCGGGGAATTTGGGCTAGATTCGATAATCTGTTCACTTGAGACATCAATAATCCAGCCTACTAAAGATAAACTATCGAGTTTCACGCACATTCGGTTCAATAAGATCACGGATGTCACCACCGAGTGCGCCGCAGCGAAAACCAATCGCTTTACGGACGTCATTCAAATCTTCGGTGACGCTGAAGCGGGCGATCAACACAGCGGCGAAGAGATTCAAACATTCAGGTAGATTCGGATGGGATGGACCCAGAGCTTGAGCAGCCTGAGAGAGGAGACCTATCACAGTATCGAGATCTGAAATATAGCATGCAGCCTTGCTTTCTTTGAGCAAGGAATGCGCGCGGATCAGGTTATCAGATGTGTTCTAATCAAATATTTATTTGAGAATCACATTACTTCACGGCTGGGCTCACCATCGGGAGTATCTTTCCTAGATGTGGTAGTGTATCGCCGCTAGGTTTAAATGCCTTGAGCACCGGTGAGGATGCACAGGCGATGTTTGCAAATGTTACTGTTGTTCGCTCGGAGGGGGATCCGGTAGCAGTAACAACGTTTGGCCTAGTTGGACGGAGTGGGGGTACGTAGGCAAATGGATGAAAGGAACGTTACGTGGCGACGTGTAAGCTATATACGCAGTGCGGACCGTAGATCCCGTGAGTGTGTAAGCTTGTACGTAACTCCGAAGTTCTACCGCAAGGATGCTTGTCAGGCTTCAATAGACGCCGCGACGCCAGTTGGACGCCGCGTGACTTCAATGGAGGCATTCTGGTTACTGTAAAAGGGAACAAGACAGGCCTCCGCTTCGCTCCGGTAGGTATCCTGGGTGATCAGAGCGATGATTTGCGCAATAGGGTCATAGGGAATGATGCCACGAAGCAAAAACTAGCATTATCCGGACGGGGTTGGCCTGGAGAATTATGTTTGAGGCTAAAATTTCTAACAGAATGGAAACAGGGTGGAGAATGAACCGTTTTAGGGTAACGAGCTACAAAAGACTCGGTGTCCCAATTAAAAACTGTCCGTTGACACGGACTCAGAATGTGTTCTCCGAGATGGAAAGCTTATGAGAAATCAATGGCCCTGGCACTCTTGGGACAGATCGCAGCATTGACCAGGTAAAGAGAGATTTCTGGCAAGAGAGCACAAAACGAATAAGAAACAAACACATGAGATTAAATACCGAATGATCACCGAGTCCAACCACGCAGGGCAGGGCGAAACTCGAAATGAAATGGGGCCAAGTCGTCGGAACAACCGAGAATACTTACATCCAGCTGCAACTGCAATAAAAACCGAAAGGAGAATAAGGAAATTTTGTTCTGCTACGCAGTTGAAAGCTTCATAGAAATAAGCCATTTTTCAGCCTTGAGGTTCACCTCTTCAAAACAAACAATCCCGTCTTCGCTCCTCTGCTGTCCCCGTTCGAACCCATCAAAAGAAAGGGGCAATGAAGTTAGCTCCGAATCCCAACAACAGAATAACAGGAACGTACTTGCCACAGCTGCGATCCCCACTCGTAACGTGCCGAAGATTTGACCGAAGGTGAGGGTGGTTGAGAAAAAGGAATGCGAGATAATACCTTAGATTTGCCTTACATTGACAGATGGCGTCCAACTGGAAGTCCAGTTCAACCGAGATGGCCGATTTAGGGGTTTAAAGGCTGAGTAAAGAGTAATGAAGAGAACCAAAACCCTGGGCACGTCCGGGGAGTGAGATGATCAAAATACTTGCGGAATAACATGGTCAACAATGAACTAAGAGAGTGGAGTTCCATACCTGGGTGCGAAATCTCACTTGCCACCATAAGACAGCTCCGAACCTTGCCTGTCAGTGCCATATATGAGCGGTTAAACCGCTTTTGTGAGACGGAAGTAACGGTTCATCAGCGGGAAATACTTCAAAATGTCTGCGCTCGCAAAATCAGGGTGGGGTGTAAAGCTTATCTGGCTGAATAATATCATGCACCAGTGGTATGAATGTGAAAAAAAAGAAAAGCTGGGCGTCGGGCCAGCGCGGATGCTACCGACATTTGAGTCCTTGAAGGTAGGGTCGGAGATCAATGTGCACACCCTCGATGCGGAATGGCGGATGGAACTCACTCATTACCATTACCACAGATGCTGCGTGCATATCGTCAGGCAAGGTGGTCAAGCGATGAATGCTGGGGAAAGGGGGGAAGGAGGAACAAAGGATCTGGATGGCTCTTCTTCTAGATATAAAGCGCAGACATAGGCGATGTTCCAGCCTGAAAGCCAACGGAGCCAAAATGGGCAGCTCAGATATCGAAACGCGCAGCTCTTCTCAGTTCATAGCAGGACATGAGACTGCGCAAGACCCAAAACAGGTTAATTAAACCATATGGAGGACAAATGCAACACGAGAAACGTGATGGGCACCGCCCAATGAGCAAAATCTTAAAGAACGGATAATTAATTATTGTGTTTGAACAATAACAGACCGGCAGCGGCAAAATGGGTTAGGGAGTAGAGGGAAGACCATCAGCAAGGACGGAGAATCTGCCCTGTTTGTGTGGAGAGAAAGCTCGGGTCGTACGGAGGATATAGGAACGCCGACACAGCGACACATCTTGTGAATCTGACACACTATGCAAAAACCGACACATTTCGTGATATCTCACAAAAACCGGCACATTTGTGCTTGGGTTCAGGAGATGCAGCACCTTTCAGAAAATCCAACACGGCCGGTTGGGGAATGGTTGAACCCTGTGTCACACCGTGACACATCTTCTCTTCCTCTCCCACTACCACTCACGACGCGCCGATGCCCAACCAAAGCTGAGGGAGGTTGGGCCGACATTTTGGACCACAGGTATGTTTCTATCCTTTCGTTCCAGGGTGTTGTTGCCGCAATGTTCGAAAGGCTTCGACAACGGCGACTGCGGGTCCCCAGCGAGCGTCCCCGCCGTCCCCGTCACCAACCGACTCTTCCAGCCAGAAACACAGCGTCCTTCGACGATTGAAAGAAATGCATGTGTTCTCCAGACGACAGCACTGTATCCTGAAGAGATCCAGTGACAGCACACGGATTGCGGCATATGGGACTCTACACATTGGCCTTGCTATGGGTGACGAGCTCGACACATGCCGTGAAAAGTAGTGGTGATGGACGAAGCGGAGGCGGATATGCTTTCAACTACGCATGAACCGCGGGGGACGCCGCGTGCTGTGCGGCGCATTTCGCATTTCGCGACTGCTCGCGCGCCAGTATACCGCTTGTACCACGTAGTTGTTAATACAATTTAATACCACAATTTCGTCCCATGAATACGTCGCAGGTCAATAATGCAATTGAACAGTCACAAGAGAACCAACACTCTATTAATTTAAGCGTATTCAGAGTGGACCGCACACAAATCATATCAAGAGACCCATGATCCCATCATCACGAGGATCGCGATGGCGGGTTAGAACTTGGAAGTAAGTACAAAGGATTTGCAAAGTATAGTGAGAGGATGTGTCGGGCTTTAATGAAATTCCCATCACATATTCTGAATGTGTCGGAATCCAAAAGTGTGTCGCAGTGTCGGGTTTTAGGGAGCCTCGTCGTACGTGGCGCAGCTTTGTTCATTGACAAAAATCTGGCGGCGCAGTCTACTGTGACAAACTGTGTCTGCCTAAGGTTCAGATTGCGGATGGGTCAACTGGCCGATGTGATCCCAATGAGAAGGAAAACCGTTGAATCTCGTCCGAGTTGGTTAAAGAGGCGGTGTAGGTGTGGGTGTGCAATTGGGGCATCGAGAAATGCTTGGGACAAATGGGGACGATGGTTGACCACGAGACGCGCCGCAGTGAGAAAAAACACAGCAAAGGTTGGCACGAAAGGAAGTAAAGACAGAGGATCCACACAGGAGGAAGGAAAGAGCACAAATATATGGAGAAGTGGCACAGCCGAGGAGCCATTTGTTTAAAGAACGGTTAATCAACCACACGTGCCGCTAGGGCACCTTCCATATCGGGTCGTTTATGTCACGGGGACCTGCACTCTCTCATCCTCGACTGCATTGCTGCAACGCGTCCCGCTGGAGCTGCGACGTGTCTACGGGCTCCCCAGCGCTCACCCTGCTCGATAGGGAGTAGCAGGCATCCCTGCTGCTCCAGGAATCTCCGAAAACCACACCACAACCACTGCGTTCAACGCCCGATTAGCCGCAGCACCACCTCCCCGGAATCGGCTAGTTGGCCGTCGCTAGGTAAGGCTAGGTGGCTAGCCGGTGCATAGCCGAAGCATAGCCGAAGCCTAGCCGAAGCATAGCCACACGCGGCTCGCCATACATACCCGTACGTACCCCGAGCTCGCCGCGATCGGCTAGTTGGCCGTGGCTAGGTGGTTAGCCGACGGATAGCCGAAGCATAGCCATATATAGCCACACCTACTCCGATCTGGAAACGGCCTCGGCTATCCTAGGGCTGAACGCAGTGTTAACTCGCAGCCGTGAGCTACCAACAAACCACCGATCCTGGTGTAAATACTTTCTATAATACTCCTTCATCAAACATAAATGAATACTGTACATCCCAATACCCCTGGAATGCCGTGCTTAAGGCATACTTT
Source organism: Mycena galopus ATCC 62051 (assembly GCA_014925785.1). Taxonomy (NCBI): domain Eukaryota; kingdom Fungi; phylum Basidiomycota; class Agaricomycetes; order Agaricales; family Mycenaceae; genus Mycena; species Mycena galopus. Next base: position 244,659 of record WIQG01000234.1, read on the forward strand.
GCCTTTCCTGTCCCTCCACCGTCTTCCAATTCGGCTGCAATCACCTCGGATTCAGGACACCGGTTGGCTTGAACTCGACGGAGCTCGCCTGCCCCAAATGCTTGAAACAGTTTTAAGAAAGGAGCGAGCCAGAAGAATGTGAGAGATCATATGGCGTCAAAAACTTGCAAAGGTGCATTGTGCTATTTATTTATCCTACATGAATTGTCTTCGCACACGTGGCCACAAATGACCAGCATCTAGTCCTGCAGGCACACCTAGTCGCAAGGGAGGAAACAAGGAGAACGAGGTGGTGGTCACACCGACCTCTGACGTCGACCCGCGCATGATACAGATACGTGCACCAAGGATTAGAAAGCTTATTTATTAGCTACCAACAACTTTCCCTTGCCTGTGCAGACATCT